>RJWH01000636.1:543990-651470 GCA_004363575.1 Solenodon paradoxus | reverse complement strand
GAGAGAGAGAGAGAGAGAGAGAGAGAGAGAGAGAGAGAGAGAGAGAGAGAGAGAGAGCCTTTAATTTTGCCATGAAATTAGAAACACACCAGGACTATCTCAAGAGAACTGAGATGTAGGATCATCCTACCTTTGATCCATGGAAACAGGCCAGGATCAAGTCAAAGATGCATTGATCTTCAGTGCTAAAGATAATAGAATAGATTCAGAAAACTGAATCTTAAAAACCTGTTTATCTTTATGTATTTTCTTTTTTCTTCAGAAACTTTAGTGAAGTTAAATTTGGGGAATTTTGGATGAAAGTCTAGTCTCAGCTATTTTGGGGTTGTGTGTGTATGTAAAACACAGAGATTTCAATTGAGTGTAGTGCTTCTGAGGGCTGGTATGGGGAGGTGGCAGAAGCCATCACAAGAGGAAGGACAAATTTGGAAAGAGTTGGAAATGACATCTAGGCCCTTTTTGCATTGATGCTCTCCTTTTACCATCAAAGAGGACCTGCACTTGCTTGGATGAAGGAAGCTGCCTTGCAAAATGCCCTGTGCTTAGTGTGCAAGCAATGATTTCTTCTTAACCCTTTGATCTTGGGGGACAGCACTGTGGTAAGATAGCTGCAGCCTAGGGGAACTGAGGAAACAAGTGTCATTTAAAGATTTGTACATATGTATATCTATGCATGTATATATGTATGTATGTATGCATATATCTGTATATATGCATGTATATATGTATGCATGTCTTTATATAAAAAGTATATTTGACTTGCCTTGCCTGATGTATACATTAAAAATCAATTGGCATAATAAAAATATCAATATGTTTCCCATAAATACAGTAAGTCCTTTCTCATTCAATGTTGTAATAGGTTCTTGGAAATCACAACTTTAGCATTTTTATGTATAATGAAATCATTGTTACCATGGGCTAGTTGCTATAAACCAGAGTTAAATTCCTAGAATATATTTCTGGTCACAGACACATCGCCAAACTTCTAAAGACCCCAAATACTTTAATATTAAACAATCATTTGTATTCACTCATTTATTTTCCAATCTGTTTATTCCAATTCAGGGTCACAGGTGGTCGGAGTCTGTCCCTGCAGCACAGGATGCAGATAGGACCCAGTTCTGGACAGGAGTCCTTTCCATGACAGGACACACACATACTCAAATATGCCAGTGAGCTTAATGTACTAATTCTGGGATGTAGGAACATCAAAGAAAACACACACAGACATGGGGAGAATGTGAAAACCCCTTACAGAAAGTAGACCTGGCTGAGAGTGGATTGCTTTATTCTCATCAACATTATAAGGAAATAATATTGTGCAAAATGACATTACTGACTGGCTATATATAGGTTTCTGATTCTTTTTGAAAACCAGGAGATATGGCAACTCTGGGTCAACATCTCCAAAAGCAAATATTGACTGGAACAATATCTGAAGTCTTTTCTAGGATGTGGCATTCTTTCTGCAGTTTACCATCACTGTCACTCCTTACTCGTTTTATCCAGACCATTGCACTGATTTGAGTGGGCTGATATCTACTGCAGACTTTTGATCTTCTAATTCCTGTGTGATTCCATGCTTTTCATGTGTTGACAATTTCCAAAATAGGCAGGACAAAGTATGGCAGATATACCAAGTTGCATGCTCTTCTACAAATCTCAGATGTCATTATTCAGATCAACTTACTGAACATGCGTTTTTAATATTTCGAAGTATAACTAATATTCAGTGAAATGCACATATATTAAATGTAGAATGCAATACATTTGACAAATGCATATTTCTTGTGTTACTGACACATGAATCAACATATTGAACACTGCCATTATCCAGGGAAATTGTCTTGCTCCCCCTCCAGGCAATAATCATTCCCTCCATCACTCTAGAAAGTTCTATCACTTTATATGAACTTTGCCTATTTTAGAACTTTATTTATATCAAGTCATATAGCATGAGCTCTTTTTGTATTCAGCTGTTCTTCTTTCAGCACGTTTTTCAGCTTCAACCATGTAGTTGGAAGAAGCAGTTGTTTTTTTTCTTATACATTGCTGAGTAATGTTCCACTGTATAAATATATTATTATATTTGGTTATTTACTTCTTGATGGACATTTGGGCTATTTCCACTTTTGACTATTTTGAATGAGTTGCGTAGAATATTCTTTTCCATATCTTTCTGTGCATAGATATTTAAATTTCTCTTCGGTAATCACCAGAGAGTGAAATATTTTGATGGTAGACTAGATGTAAATATAACATTATAAGAAACTGCCAACCGTTTAAGAGCAGTTAGACGATTTCATATTCTTGCCAGCAGTGAATGAAAATTCTAGTTGATCCACATTCTTGGCAACAACTGACACTGCCAGTCTTTAATTTTATCTATTCTAGTGGGTATGACTGGATTTCATTGTAGTTTTAATTTACATTTCCCTGATTGCTAATGATATTGAGCATTTGCCATGTACTTATTAGCTATTCATGTATCATCCTTTGTGGAGTACCTCTTTTATTTTTTTGTCCAATTTTATTGTATTGAAATATGTTTGTTAGTTTTATGATTGTATATATATATATATATATATATATATACTACATACAGCTATATATATCGTGTCATCGTCTGAAGTCTATAAATGTACTTGACTGTCTTAGATATTATAAAAAAGCTCTATGTAGAAATAGTTTGTAAATAATGTCACTCCAAAGCATATAAAATGACAGCAACAAGGCTACAAACCTTTGACTAGACTCAAGAGGACCTGGGCACAGCAGCCCTCTGATGGGATGGGCATAAAGCTGGGAAATGCCTATAGTAGCACAATAAGTCACAGTGAAGGCTTACCTTTTGGTGTGTCTCCACTTGTTTGTATGCATTTTCTTTTTCTGAGAGGGAGCGTCTAAAGTTTTGCAGCTAAATAAAAGGAACAAGTTCAATTACACAGCTATGTGATTGTACCTGTCCCCAGGGGGCAGCCTGCTCTCCTCCGAGAGCCTTGGATCACTTCCCTGCTGGATACAACCATAATTCACCTGAAGTGGTGTCAGCAGGACTCTTCAGCTGGTGCCAGATAACAGTTCTTCCTTTAGCGTGAAAAAGTTCATATCCTTCTGCGTTTCATAAGAGTGAGAAACTGGCCTGAGGGAGTGTCCAGGAGGGTGTGCTCTGAGGAGAGAGAAAGGGAACTTGGTAGGTTTGGAAGAACCATCAAGAAGCACATCGTGGAGTTTAGTAGTCAGTCTATTTAATGAATTCAGACATCAGCTCTACATATGTTTTTCCTCCAAATGGTGTCCAAGTCCTTCACCATCAAGCATGAACTAGCTTTACTAGCCTCATCGCCCAGAGGTACCACTTTCAGACTGAATGACACAGTCATCAGTGCTGCATAGCAAATATTTCCATCTCACCTCTTTCTAAACACATGGTAGTTAGGTGTGGTCATGTGACTTGCTTTGGTGAATACACTGAGAGGATGTGACATCGCTCATTTCTGGCATCACCTGGGAGCCTAGAATCTCAACTATGAATTTTGGGGAAGAGGACATAAACATTCAATCCATAACAACTTGGAAGGCACTAGAAACAATATTAAGGAACTCCTGACCCAATAATTTATGTTGCATTCCTAGTCAAGTAAATGCATCAAACAGATTAAGATGAATTTTAAAAATAAACCATAGGAGATGTAAGCTGGGAAAATTTGCATTTCTGGTTTTAGGCTAAGTTGTTAGCCATGATAAGAATACTTACCAAGTATGTTTCCATTTTAATATGTAACACAAGGTTGATTTTCTGTAAGGAGACACCATATAACATTTCACTTCTAAAATCAAAATAAAAGTAAACAATTTCTTCTTTTTCTTTCTTTTTTTTTTTTTTAAGAGAGGAAGGACATCTTTTATCTCTTAGAAAACCATATTTGATCCCAATAAGTTGATAACCAAATATAAACTGTGTATTGGTAGGATTTAGTAACTAAAACCCAGGATGTGTACAATTTACTAAATTGTTCCCTAGCAATTGCACTTATCACCTCCCCAAAGCTCTAAGTTACATTAGAAGAATCACATTTGGACTTAGAGCATTAAAACCATCTTACCTTCAATGGTTTTATTAATTAAAGTAATTCTTTTTGTAGATTTTATCTAAGACTTTCCATTCTTCAGTGGGACTTAATCACTAAGAAAATATTTCTCTTACGCTTTTGAAAGTGAACTTGTTCTAATTTCCTAATGCCAGTAAGCAGAAAGAGTTATAACAAATTACCGTGTATTTTAGACCTTTCCAATGTAAAATATAATTATTTTATTATGAGCATTAATTATCATGCTGCTCAGTGAGTTGACTCCCATTTAGTGGTTTACAGATTTCAGATTGTCAGGGAAATTACATGTAATTTGTTTTCCACATTAAATTATTAGACACTGGCATGGCTTGTGCACTCAAAATTTAACTTGGAAAAAATTAAATAAAATACCAAGTGTCGGGGAAAGGAAAACATTGCCCCATATTTTCAAATTATGTTTGTTGAAAAAGCCATATTAAAGGTTGGGTCTAACCAGAGATATAATGAAGGGAGGGAAGTGTTATGTCTGTGAACTCTTTCAAAAGTTTGACCCAGTAAAATCATTTCATATTGGTATAATTTAATCTTTTTAACTTAAGTGATTATGTCTCAAAGTGATGTGTTCCCCAGTTTTGTCACAGTGTTCACAAAGACTGCTGGCCTTTCTGAAGCAGAAGGCTAGTGTTGATCATTTCTTCCAATTCAACTGAGGAATTGGAGGCCAAAAAGGTCATTGTTTTATTCTATCTCATAGTGACAGAGGAAAGATTAAACAGCAATTCTATATTTCTGGTGTTGGACACTTGGAGTTACACCAAGCCCAGCCATTCCCTACACTGTCACATTTCTGCATTTCCAAAGTTAAATGACAAAGCAGCACTGTATTCAGGCATCAACCAAGCAATAGATTTCTTCTCTCTACAGTCACTTTTAAATAGCGATGGCATGATTTTCACTGGGGGATTTGCAGGATGAAGTCTTACCAATCTTCATCTTCTCCAAAAACCAAAACCAAACATTCAAGAGAGAAGAAAACAAACAAACAAAAATCACACAAACTATTTTCTGAAAATCCAGAGGAAATAGTGTAAAATAACTTTGTAATGGGTGGTCAAATAAGTTTAGCTTTATGCAAAAGATTTTGGGAGTGAGTTGAGAGAAGCCAGGGAGAGAGATGATAGGGATTGAAATAGAGAAGTGTGTGAGAGAGAGGAGGGGAGAGGAATAAGGAGGAGGGGCAGGCAAATCAAGAACAAGAGGAACAACACCCCGGAGAAACAATTAAGGTTAAAGAAAAGAAGCTGCTCTAATATAAGCAAAATCCTACAGAGTGGTTATATTTGCAAAAATCTGTCTTTGTGGCACCTGAACAGAAGTGAACTTTCTGTAATGTAAAAACCAACTAACGTACAGTGTGACCCTTGCCATTCCTTGAAAATAGTTCATCTATAAAACTTCAACTCATTTTGTGATGAGTAAAAGAGGGAACTCAAACACCATCTATAAAAATACAAGCAAAAAAGGAAGAAATCACAGTAAAATTAACTGACAAAAATATTCAACAGAAAAATGTTACCTCAGCACAGAAAATCGTGAAAAATCATATGAACCTGCTGCTTTTTGGAAGTAAAACCATACAGAATCAAGGCAAAATCTCAGGGAAGAGATGATGAAACACTAAGAGGAAATAAAATATGAACTAATGAAACCCTGAAAATAAGTAGAAAAAAACAAGTCATCACGGAAGAAGACAACATTGAAAGAAGGCTAGTCTGAAATTAACAAGGAAGAATTATGTTCAACTTTGGAGGAGTAAGCCCTTTGTAGGGATCAGAAAATGTAAAAATTACACAAGATTTTTAAGTATGATTGTATAAAAATTAAAGCAATCTTCTGCATGGCAAAAATGCTATATAACTCAAAATACAAATGACAAGCCAAGAATAATATTTTCAAATCATATCCTCAACAAATGGCTATCTCCCAAACATATAAAACATTACTAGACATTGATAAGATGAAAGACCAACAAATCAAAAGAAAAAAATGGCAAAGAAGAACAGAAAATTTACAGAAGACTCAAATGGCTCTTACTCATATGCAATGATGCTCAACCTCATTCCTAAAAATAAAATTCCTAGAAATTTTTTAAAAAGTTACACATACTGTCTTTCTATTATTGGAAATAATCTAAAAATTTAAAAATACAGGACCTTGGTGAGGCAGTGGGTACTCAAAGATAATAAAATTATGGCGAGAATGTGAATTAGTGCTACTGCTGCAGAGGCTAGCTTATCAGTACATATTAAAATTAAAGATGCATTTACCCAGTCACCCAGAAATTCCACTTCTCGGCACGAATCTTCTAGAGATACTCAAATTACAAGTATACAATATTACTCACAGCCGCACTATCTGAAATGGCAGAAATAGAGAAACATCTTAAGGTCACCAATAAGACATTGATTGAATTAGTCATGCTGTATTCCTAAAATGCAGCATTAGTTACTAAATGAAAAAGTTGTCTATAAATTAATATATAAATATAACTAGCACATATTGTCAGGGAAAAAGTATGAATGAGAAACAAATATATACACACAAAAACATACATATGTATATATATATACACACACATGTAAAAATATTGTATCCTATTTGTACGAAACAGTACAAAATCATAATTATGTGAGTGTGTATGAAGATGTATATAGTATGGATAATTTTATGTCAATATATTAAAGATTATCTGGAAATGGAAGTAAGAAACTATATGTAGTGAGGCAGGAAACTGAGAAATTGGAGTATGGGGAGGGAGGCTTATATTTTTCTGAATGACATTTATATTTTTGGTGTTTGAAGCAGTGAATATATCATATGCCCCAAAATAACTTTTTTAAAGATCTGCAAAATAGAATTAAAATAAATTGTAATATAAACTTTCCACGTCCTCCAGTTAACTCTAAAGGACAAAGATGGCATTAAAATAATGGTTTTTCACACCATATCCTGTGAAACTTTAATGCTTTGGGTCCACCAAGACATCTGAGCCATGTGAAGCTCTCAGTTTTTCTTCACCATTTTCAACAAAAACATCACCGTGTATATTTCTGTTTGAAAGAACAATGCTGCTAATTTAAATAGGATTTGAAAATACTGGCTAATATAAAGAACACATTATAAAGGAACTCTGCTTGCTGCTTCTGTTACAAGTTAGAAAGCTTAAATAGAATGGATGACTTTCTAGATCAATAGATCAATTATCTATTGCCACAGAAAACATAGAAACATAGAAAATGTGTTTAAAGATCTATCATGAACAAAGGTAGCAAAACTTGCTGATGTCTGTATCTTTTTTTTTCTTAAATTTTATTGCAGAAACGTTGTATTATCACATTATATGGGTTTATAGCATGCATCCGTGTAAATCAACATGTGTATCCTACGTCGTTTACCACCAAGAATCTAGTTCTATCTTTCGCCATGTAATTATTTGAGGGTACTTTAAGCTCAAGTACTGGAAGCTCTGATTCAAACAGTTTACAGAAAATGCATAGACGATCTCAGGATTCTTTCAGTCAATAGCTAATGATGCCATGCTTTCTTCTGTTTGCTTTTCTTCTGTCCTCATGTTGCGCTCCATTCCTATGACGGGTGACCCCTCAGATCTTAAGGGGGCTGCCAACTGTGGTCAGGATAACAAGGCTTCTTATTATATTCAGGAGAGAAGAGAGAGGCCCACTCCCTGATCATGCAATGAAGTGAGAGTGGTTGAGTGAATGAGTTGCTGGTACTTGTATGGGGTGTAGTAACTCTCACCAGGCCAGTTCTGCAGCATGGTTAGGCCATCATTTCTCAGAAATTGGTCTTGAGTCTGTTTTTCCATTCCTCCTCACAATTAAATGAAGCAGCTAACACGCTTTTTTATTTTTTTAATTTCAATTTCGTTGAAGGAACTTTACATCATAGTATATATAGGCTTAAGGTGCATATCCTGATGAATCAACATCTGTAAATGATACATTAAGAACCAGCCAGTTCTTTTATCATATAATTGATCTCTTTTCCCAAGTATGCGCACTACTGCCTCTTGCAAAACCACTATTTTGGTTTTATAGACGAAAAGTCTATTTTTGTTTGATTGAGTCCTAACATTCTCTCTTAAAATATTTTCTGTCAAATTAGTCACTGAGGACACACAAAAGATAACTAAGTATAATTAACATAGAATTAGAGATGGAAACCCCTTTTGGACATATGAGACAGAGTTAGTAGCTATTGTGTGCAAATAGCTTTTACAAATTGGTAAAAACAAACAAAAAAGTCAATTAACAGAAAAATGGATTAAAAATGAAGACATTCACAAACAAATACCACAATGCAATAAACATTGAAAAGTTCATGTTCACTAGTAGTGAGTAAAACATAAATTAAATCAGTTATTCACTTTACCTTTATACTTACCGAACGACAAAAATTAAATGAGAAAACACTTAGGTAAGGAAGCAGGGAAATGTGTATTCTCACACATTTCTGTAGAAATGTGAATCTTTATAGACTTTTTTGGAAAATAATTTGGCAGTATCTTCTGAAATTAAAGGTATTACCTGTATGAGAGTCCATTGCTGCTCACCAACGCCTCACTGTGTTGCTTTTACCAGTCCTGTGGACTCCTGGAGAAAGTTAGGGCCTCAAGATACATGTGTTAGGATGCAGTGGGAGCAGGAAGCACCAAGACAGCACATGTATCAAACTCCTACTCTATGCCAGGTATCCCAGCTCAGTATTAGGAAATGAGGAACAAAGAGAAACTGCCCCAAACCCATCACCAGGAAGGAAGAGTCTGGAATAATGGCATCATTGGAGTAGGGCAGCACAGGTCTGTTTGATGCTTGCCTTGCCATCTAGGCGCCTCTGCTGTGTCAAGGAGAGAGATTTCCTAGCATGTTCTTCCCTGTCTTTTTATTCCATTTAGATCTGAACCCTAAATGCTAAAGGTCCTGTCATGCTTCCCTTTTCTAGCCTGCAGGCATCTTTAGACAGACTAGATTTTTCTGTGAAACATTCTTCAACCTAACTTCCCGAACCTAGTCCAAGTCGGTCTTCAATTCGGCCCCACTGGATTTGGCTTCAGATGTTTAAATTCAATAAACATTTTTAGAATGATGGTCTGTCATATTTCCCTTGTTATGGCAGAGCCTCCAGACAGCAAGAAGACTGACAGCTGGCACTCAAGTAGAGAAAAGCACTTTATTGTACCGGTAGTGACACAGGGGCATCCTTACCCAAAGCTGAGCAACAGGGGGCTTTGGGGAGCTCCTTTTATACTCTGAGGCAAAGACCCACCTCCTTGGGTACAGGTGGTTTCCATTGGCAGCTCTTATCAGCTATGTATGGCTGCAGAGTAGGGAGGATGTTTACGTGTCTTTGGTCATAGCTACAGGCTCCATAGTACTGTGAGAAATTCCTGGCCGGCTAACTTTTACATTGGGGTCAGAGAAAAAGGTCTTCTACTACACCCTCTTCTTCACCTCTTTGTCATATTTACCAACCCAGCTTAAAAATGTTTTTGAGGGTGTGTGCTAGTGGCTTAGTAGTTTAGTTCACTGGAGGCATAGCCCACCTACATCCCAAGGTTCTTGGTTCAAAACTTAGGCATGGGGAAAACAACCAAGATGAACAGCTAAGTAAGATAAATAAAGTTCTTTTTCTTCCTCTCTCTTCCTGCCTGCCTGCCTACTTGTCTTCATTCCTGTCTGCACCTTCCTCTTAATTTTTTTCAAACTTTTGAACTCTACCAATGATTATTTCTAAAATGCTTATTTCCCAGTAGATTTTCAAACTCAGTATGTTACTCCTAAGTTACAAAATGTCTTTAAAAAAATATACATTTATCTGCATTGCAAATCCTTTCATTTCAAAAGCATGTTTGTCTGCAGAAATATTGAATGGAATAGGTGCTGACCTATGAGTGGGAATATTTTAGAAAAAACTTGTTATTTTTATAGGTTCCCTGATAAGTGTCTTTACTCTGAAGGAATTTCAAAAGGTACAGGGTCCTGTGCTTTATTTTCTGGAACCATGAGGAAAGGAGGCTAGAAACTCTGCAACGAAGGGAACTGTGCTAGAGCGACTTTTCCAGATGTCTTTGGGCTTTGCAGGTTGGTACTGTCTTTATTGAATGACTTGGATTTGATTTAACATTTTCTAAATTGGTTCACCCACCTTTGAGTTTGGAGGAAGTATTGCTTCGTTCTCCCTCAGATTAATGTGCTGCCAGCAGGTCTGACACTCTTGTCTCAGGAAATTCATTAATGTGTTGGGAAATCTGGAGACCAGGTGTGGCACCAAAAGGTTAATCTATCCTTCTTCCTTCTTCATAGCAACATCAGAGTGAATTATACTCTCCTTATTTAAAGTGAATGAATGAAGGCAATATTCCTTTCTTGTGCTTAATGTGAAACTCACATACTGCTTGATTTTATTTAAAATGTATAGACATCATGTGTGTTTATGTGTCCTTCACATACATCCCACAGTTCCTAACACCTTTATTATATTGTATTGTGGTTTCTCGGCCTATTTTAAGTGTGTACGCTTTTGCTTCAACATGTAGGTAAAAGGAAATCTGTAGGAACCATTACAGAGACAGAGCCCTTTCGGATCATTCCAATGCACACAGAGAAAAAGAAACTCTCAGCTTGCAAAGGAAAAATGGCTGTGCCTAGATGACTTTGTTTGGGGTAAATTTACTACAGTAACTTCATTTGCTCTGGATTTTCTGGCTGGACACCATACTTCTTATTCCTCTTACGACTATTATCATTTCTTCTTGTTTTATTGTGACACATTTTTCATCAGCATTTGCTTTCTTCTGCCTAAGAAATGGTGGTGAATATCTTGATCACGATATTCCATTGTTTCTCCCATGGAAGTTTGACTTCAGCCCTCACAGAAATTCCCCCTGCTGGGAATTTCTTTATGCTTTTCTCTCTCTTACTTATTTGCTTCTTCACATCTTTCAGACGTCTTCTCCTTCTGCCTCCCCTACCAGGCTGACCTTATTTCAGAGATTATCAGGTTTACTTTTTGATTTTACTGCTTTCTATTCAAATTTTGCACACAAACCACTTTACTATTGCAGAATGAAATATTGTTTTCATTACTTTCCTACCTAAATATGCATAAAATAATATATTTGTGATGTATAGCAAGTCCTGTATTAAATACATGATGATACATAATAAGAATGTATCATTTTAATGAAATATTTTATTTCCTCTTTTGTTACTTATTGTAATTTGGTTTAATTTGGCTCTGCCAACCTTTTTGCCCACATGTAACTCTTAAAACGCATTCTTATGAGCACTGCATATTAAAAAAGCAGGAAGAAAGAAAAAAGACAGTCAATATCAACTAAATATCAAGGTGACCATAAGGTCAGGTTCAAGTTTGGAGGAAAAAGAAGAGTACAAAAGAATGTAACAGAAAAATCTCATTAAGGAAATACACATAGCAGTTTTGTGAACTGTTTTTTACCAAATCAGTATTATCAGTCATCTCAAGCTGCTACTCATCTGTCCAAATTCTATTGTTACTAAGATTAGGGAAATAAAGGGAGATTCAGGGACCCAAGAAACAGGACCCAATGTTTTTAGGTTTGATGCTTTTGTCATAGATATAGGAGGAGTATCTGTGGAAAGATCTCTCAACTAGGCTGTCTGGATAGGAGAGCTTGTTCCTTTTCTTTTCAGCCTAATCACTAAAGTGAAAAATGTCTCGTGGCAGAACTCCACAGGTCTGGCTTGTTTAACAGATTCTTAGTAAGTTATATTAGCTCTTGAATACCATCCAGTTTCTTAATGATGATATTTCTGAAGGTGACAAGCTTCAATAGCTTGGAAAAGTTCATTGCAGTCTCCAAGGGTTGTTATTCTATTCTAGCAAAATTATCATTTGTACACAGGCCTTCTAACTGTGGCCTAATTTCTTTCAGATTCTGGGAACCGGGGATCTAAGAAAGTGATATATGGCATCTGGAGCCCAAGCCCCTGACAAATGCTAAGGCCTGGAAAGCAGGTTCTCAATCTTTAGAGTAATCAGCAGGGCTCGTTTAACATAATAGTTGCAGATATCCATATCCTAAACCTTGGGGTCTGTGAATATGAATGGCAAAGGAGAATTAAAATTGCAGATGGAATTAAGATTGCTAGTTAGCTGACCTTAAAATAATCCTGAATTATCTAGGTGAGTCCAGTGTAATCACAAGGGTCCTTAAAAGTGAAAGAGGGAGACAGAAGAAGAGACCAGTGTGGTGTGATAAGCCCGAATTGATCTGCTTTTACCATCTATGAAGATGAAGGAAGAGGCAATGAGCCAACAAAAGCTGGTGGCCTCTAGAAGCTGAAAAAGGCAAAGACTCTCTAGAGTCTCTAGAAAGGAATTCAATACTGCCGACATCTTGATTTTAGCTAAGTGAGACCTGTGTGGTAATTCTAACTGGTAGAACTATAAGATAATAAACCAGTGCTATATTATGCCCAAACAAAACAAAATAAAATGTACAGATTTTCTGAGCCCCGCTCCTGAACCCCGCTCCCAGTGTTTCTGGATTTCTAGTCCAGGGATGCACCTGGGAATGTACATTTGTAATAAATTTCCAGGTAAAGATGTCAGTCTGGGACCACATTTTAAGAATCTAGAAAAAATTACTGTAGCTAAAGATTTTAAGAATAATGGATCTTGTAGAAGAGCGGTGACTACAAGCTAGTACGTTGTCAAAGAAGAATGAGCAGCTACCTGTCTCTGAGGATTCAGTGTCACCTTGTATGAATATCACAGAAATGATCCACCTGCTACCTGCTGCAGTTTCTTCTTTGTGAGTTTTAATTCATTTCTCTTTCCCATTTTATTGTTTTCTCTTGTTTTAATGATTTCCAAGTCCAACCAACTTGAACTTTAATCCTGTGTAGCCATTTACTCTCTGGCAATTTATTAGAAAATTCTGAACATCAGATTCCTTGTTGGTAAACCAATATCTATTTCTAAGATCATGAAACTCTTTTAGGACCCTATGTCCTAAGGCTTGTATAGTTCCAGGTGCACTGTAGTACACATAAATATTTGTCACTCTCAGTTTTTATTACCTCAGAAAAATCTTTCTTCCCTCTTTTCATATTTAATGTTCTGGCCCTTTGCTTCTTCATTTCTGCTTTTCTTCCTTTATATACTTTTCCTTTCAGAATCACTGAACTAGCTGTGATAGTTATGGAATCCAACATAGTTCATCAAAATCTGAACTAACCCCCTTAGAGCCATATAAAGTTCAGAAGGAGCTTGTTTCTCATCTCCTTTCTGACTTGTGCCTTCAGCTTTCCCAAGATCACTTCATCAAGCTTTTTAGGAATTTAGTTATTCACAGAAGGTGTGCAGCAATTTGTAATGGGAATTATAGCACAAGAGAGTCCAGTTTGAAGTTCTTGCTAATAGACCTTACCTGAGAGTCCAAAGGGAGCTTCTTAAGAAATTAGGCTTTTATTAATGAGTTCCATTAAGATTTGTACCTTTTTCTTTTAAGAAAAGGTACCTTCCTGAGGTCTACATGTCAAACCCCACAGAGATTAAATCCCAGGGAGCATTATTCATTCTATATTCAATGCACAATTCTAGATTATTTGGTTCTGAATTTAGGAGAAAGGATCAATGGTTTCTATACATTCTTACTGCCCACACAAGACAGGATGAATGGAAATAGGAAAAAACCTTTGATGCAGGATGACTAGGGTCCTCAGGTTAGAAGTTCTCCCAGGGTCCAAGGCTCTATTCTTTTTTTTTTTTTTTAACATACTTCAAATATTTTATTTAACTCATTAATGAAGAAACTGGTAAGATATTTTATCTTCTGAAAAGAGAACTCAATGTATGATCAAAAAACGAATGCTGAAATGAACTTATGAATAGATGCAAATAATCAAAAGCTGTCAACATCAATAGGACGATAATCAGTGGCACTCTAATGGGCATAAATTTCATTTCTAAGGACAGGAATTATTTGCACTGCTGTGATAAACAGATTTTCTAAATTGCTCCCAAGACACCCGCCGCTAGGTATTTAGTGAGTATGACCAGACTCACAATGGAATAGTCTTTCCCTTGATTTGGTTACAAAATACTCTGATTGTGACACATTATGGAAGATTCCATCAGGCAGCCTGGGGAGAGATTTGTCTCCTGGTTTTGAAGAACTAATCTGACATATTTTGAGGGACTATGGTTGAAATTTGAGGGCACTCTCTAAGAACTGAGTGATGTCTAGCCAACAGCCAGCCAGCTGATAGTGTAAGACTATCAGATTTCTAACAGATAATCTGAAGGAATTTGGGAGAGAAACCCTGAAGTGCAGATGACATGGCAGCCCCAGCTGACAATCTGATTCAAGGCTCTATCTCTTTTTAAATTTAGACATATATGTGTACCCTTTTCTCAATTTATTGTTCAGAACAATTCAGAACATTACAATTCCAATGTTACAAACTCATATTGTGAAAAAAGGGAATATATCCATCTGGTTTCATAATTCTTAAGTTGGAAATAGCACTCTACTTCCCTGAAACTATAGGCCATATTAACGTTCTGAGTAGTGTTTGTTTTGTCCCTGTTTTCTGGGTGTTACTGGAATATTAGTGGACCCTGTTACTCTTTAATATCTGCTTTCTTTTTTCAAATTACAAATGCTTGTTCTACTAAGGGCTGAATTGAGTTCTCAGAAATAACCTTGATTCCCTCATCTCTTTATTTGAGGATGGAGAATCACGAATGTACCACCAGAAACGTGTTCTTTTCCCTAAAGAGGTAAACTAAGTTGTAACAGACTCTTGTGTATCTTACGGTATTTTTTCTTCTACCCTTGCCCTCTATTTTCAAGATACCTGCCAGAGTGATTTTTTTTCAATCAGTTTTATCAAGCTATAATGTGGATCCATGTATATAGCATCAGCAGTGAATGGTCAGTGAGCTTTGGGAATCACCCACAGCTGTATCACCAGGGCACCACTCTCATGACTTCCTCTGGTTGCAGCAAGTTTCCTTGTGTCTCTTTGCAGTCAAGCACTCCACCTTTCTCTTGGCACCAAACAGCTATTGATTTCCTTTCTCTGGAACTTGTTTTGTCTGTTGTAGAACTTGTCTGACTTCTTTTGATCAGCATGTTTTACAAAAATCATCCATGATGTTGCTTATAATAATAATTTTTAATTTTTTATGGTTGACTATCATGCCACCGTATGATCATCCTATGGTGTTTTTTTTAAACATCCTTTCCCCTTTTTTAAGTTACATTTAAATTAAGTTTCAATTTCCTGCTCTTATAAAGGCGTTCTAAACCTTCTTGAATTTTTTTTTTATTTGGTCGACATATCTTTTTATTTCTCCTGTGTAAACACCAAGGAATGGAACTGCCAAGTCATGTGATCTTTGTATTCTTAACTGTATAAAAAGTTCCAAACATCTTTCCAATATAGTTTTAGCATTTTATAATCCTACCAGGAATGTATAAAAGTTCAATTTGTTCTCCATCCTTGACAACACTTATAATTTTCATCTTCCTAGTAGTTCCTCACATTTGGTTCTAATGTGCATTTCCATGATGACTAATTATTGTGTCTCATTTCATGTGGCTATTAGCCATGTTTATCTTCTTTTGTGAAATAGCTGTAAAAATCTCTTGTTCATGCTTTATATCATAAATACTTTATTCCAGTGGGTATGACATTACTTCTCATGTTCTTAACAATTTCTCTTGAAGATAGGAAGATTTAAATTTTGGTGATACCCAATTTACAATTGATTTATATATTGATTTTGTATTCTCTAATCTTGCTAAACTTATAGATTGTAGTAAATCTTTAAAAAAATCAATTTCTTGATGTTTTCAACAAGATAAACATGTCATCTAAGAGTATAGTTTTACTTCTTCTTATTCTTTAGGACTTTTATTTATTTTTCTTATCCTATCGCATTATATGGACCTCCCATACAATAATAAATGGAAGTTATGAGAGTGAGTATTCTTGCCTTTTCCTGCTGTTAGGATCCAACATCTTATTGTTAAATATGGTTAACTGTAAGTTTTTCCTTTTTCAGTTAAAAATTCCTTATTTCTGGTTTGCTGAATTTTTTTTTGGTAAAGATTTTTTTGTAAAGAGAGGAATGAAAAGAGAATAAGAAGCATTTTCATTTAGTTGCTTATTTTGTTTTTTCCATGGCCCTAATTAGGTTTCAAACTCTGATCCACACCCCAATCAACTCAGCTGCCCCAGCCACAAGCATAAACTCTTACTGAATTTTTATTAAAATAAGTGTTTGGATTTTTTCCAATGCCTTTTCTGATAGTAATTAAGCGTTAAATTAATTATTCTCCTTTGTTCTGTCAATATGATGAACCACACTGATTAATTTCTGAATGTTTATATAACCTTGAATTCATGGAACTAACTCCACATATTCATGAAGAATTGTGAAGATTTTGTTGAGGATTTTTGCATATATGTTCATGATGAGTAATGGCCTATAATTGTACAATTGTATTTTATTTGGGTTATGCTACCCACATAAAATGAAATCATTTCCTTTTCTAGTTTCTGAAATTGGTACTATTTCCTTCTTAAATATGATAAAATTTCCTGGTAAAACTATTTAGCCCTGAAGTCTTCTAAGGGCTGTGTAGTATTCTATTGTATAAATGTACCACATCTTCTTTATCCATTCATCTGATATTGGGCACTTAGGTAATTTCCAGTTCTTAGCTATTATGAATAGGACTGCAGTAAACACAGGGGTGCTGTGGGTTAATGTTTTTATATCTTTTGGGTTTATACCCAGAAGTGGAATGATGGCATCATATGGGATTTCCATCTTCAACTTTTTGAAGAATCTTCAAACTCTTTTCCATAGGGGTTGCACCAATTTGCACTTCCACCAATGGTGCAAAAGTGTTCCCTTTTCTCCACATCCTCACCAACATTTGTTGTTTCCAGACTTTTGGATAATAGCCAGTCTTTCAGGTGTAAGGTGATACCTCATTGTTGTTTTTATTGCCCTGGTAGCCAGTGAATAGGAACATCTTTTCAAGTACCTGTTGACAATCTTATATACTCTTCAGAAAAGTGTTTCTCAAATTCCTCTTCCCATTTTTTGATTGACTGTTTTTCTGTTATTGAATTTGATGGGTTCTTTGTATATTTTAGATATTAAGCCTTTGTCAGAAATATGAAATGCAAATATCTCTCCCTGTTAGCTGATTTCCCTGTTGACTTTGGTGAATTTTTTTTTTAATGTGAAGAAGCTCCTTAGCTTGATGTAGTCCCAGTTGTTTATTTCTGTTTTAGTTTCCCTTGATGTAGGAGTTGAGTTCCCAAAGGCTTCTCTATGGCTGATGTCATGGAAATTCTTTCCTCTTGTCTTCTACGAACTTTATGGTTTTTGGTCTTAATGTCCAAGTCTCTAGAGCATTTTGAGTCAATTTTTGTGAATGGAGTTAGAGATTGGTTTACCTTCATTCTTTTGCATGTGGCTTTCCAGTTTTCCCAAAAGCATTTATGAAGAGACTTTCCTTTCTCCATTTTGACTTTTGGCTACTTTGCCGTAGATTAACTGACTGTATGTGGGGAAGTCAGTTTCTGGCGACTCAGTTGTAGTCCACTAATCTGTGGTTGTATTATTATTCCAGTACCATACCTTTTGATCACTATGACTTTGAAATAGAATTTAATGTCTGAGACAGTAATCCCTCCAGATTCATTCTTTTTTTTCTCATAATTGCTTTGACTATTCAGGGTCTTTTGTTTATTCATACAAATTTTAAGACTTTTTGTTCTATTTCCTGGAAATAAGCCCAATGGATTTTAATGGGAATTGCATTAAGTCTGTGTATTGATGTGAGTAAAATGGTCATTTTAATGATGTTGACTCCAGGCATGAGCAGGGGATGTCTTTCCATTTCTTTGTGTCTTCCTCTATTTATTTTAAGAAGGACTCGTAATTTTCATTGTACAGGTCTTTTACTTCCTTTGTTAGCTATATGCCAAGGTATTTTAGTCTTTTAACTTCCATCTTCAATGGTGTGATCTTCATGATTTCATTTTCTTTAGCGTATTGTTTGGATATGAAAATGCAACAGATTTTTGTGTAATGATTTTGTAGCTTGACATTATACTGTATTCATTGATGAGTTCTAGAAGTTTTTTGACCAAGTTTTTAGGATTTTCAATATATATAATCATGTTACCTGCATGATTCCAATAATCATAGTTTTACTTCCTCCTTTCTAATTTGAATTCCTTTTGTTTCTTTTTCTTGCTGAAATGCTCTGGCTAAGACGTCCAGCACAATGGTGAATAGCAGTGGTGAGAGTGTACAGTCTTGCCTTCTTCCTGACCTTAGAGGAAATGCTTTCATTTTTTCACCATTGATAATGTTGTTGCTATGGGATTTTCATATATGGCCTTTATTATATATCAGTATGTACATTCTATTCCTATTTTATGGAAGGTTTTTTATCATAAACAGGTGTTGAATCTTGTCAAAAGTTTTCTCTGAATCTATAGATATGAGCATGTGGTTTTTCTCTTCATTCTTGTTGATATGGTGTATGACAATAGATTTTTGTTTGTCGAATCATCCTTGCATCTTTGGGATAAATCCCACTTGGTCATGTTGGATGATCTTTTTTAATGCATTGTTGGATTTGGTTTCGTAATATTTTGTTGAGAATTTTTCCATCTATGTTCATTAGTGATATTGGTCAGTAATTTTCTATCTTGGTGATGTCTTTATCAACTTTTGTTATCAGCGTAATGTTAGCTTCATAAAAACTATTTGGGAGAGTTCCCTGTTCTTCAATATTTGAAAGTGTTTGAGAAAACTCTTAGGTGTTAAATAGGTGTTAATTCTTCTCTAAAGTTTTTACAGAACTTATTAGAGAAACCATCTGGCCCTGGACTTTTATTTTGGGGGAGACTTTTGATTACTTTAATTTCTTTGCTTGTGATTGTTCTGTTCAGGTTTTCCAGGTCTTGCAGGTTCAGTCTTGGTAGACAATATTTTTCTAAAAATCTGTCCACGTCCTCAAGGCTCTCCATTTTGGTGGCATAGAGATGTAGTCCCTTATGATGGTTTGTATTTCTGTGGTATCTGTTGTATCTTCTCCCCTTTTATTTCTGATTCTAGTTATGAGTTTTCTCTCCTTTTTTCTTTGTGAGTCTAGCCAATGGTTTGTCAATTGTTTTCAAATTTTTTTTCAAAGGGCCAACTTTTGGTTTCGTCGATCTTTTGGATTGTCTTATTTTCTTCTACTTCATTTATTTCTGGTAAGATTTTCATTATTTCCTTTCTGCAGCTAATTTTTGGCTTTTGTTGTTCTTTCTTTAGTTGGTTTGAATGTAGATTTAGGTTGTTTATTTGCTATTTTTCTTGTTTCTTGAGGTGGGCCAGGATTGTGATGAACTTTGCTCTTACAGCTAAGATTCCATAGATTCTGGTAGTTCATGTCCTCATTCTCATCTGTCTCTAAGTATTTTTTAAGTTCCTTTGATTTCCTCTTACCTAAGAGTTCTTCAGGAGCATATTATTAAGTTTACAATTAATTTAGGGTCTTCCAGCTTTCTTTTTGTGACTGATATCCAGTTTTAGGCCGTTGTGGTCCGAGAAGATGCTTGGTATGACTTCGATCTTTGTAAATTTGTTGAGAGATGTTTTGTGTCCCAGCATATGATTTATCCTTGAGAAAGTTCCACGCATGCTTGAGAAGAAAGTGAGATCTACAGTCGTTGGGTGAAGTGATCAGTATATGTCTGTTAGACCTACCGGTTCCAGATGGTTATTTTAAAGAAGCTGTTACCCTGTTAATTTTCTGCCTGGTTGATCTGTCCATTGTTGTAAGTGAGGTGTTGAACTCTTCCAATGTTATTGTGTTGCTGTCAATATCTCTTGTCAGATCTAATAATACTTGCTTAATATATTTTGATGCGCCTTCCATATGGTGTGTATATATTAATAAGTGTTGTGTCCTTTTGCTGGATTGACCTTTTAATCATTACATAATGCTCATCTCTGTCTTTTGCTATGCTTTTTAGATGTAAGTTTGTTTTATCCAATATGAGTGTAGTTGCTCTTACTTTTTTGTGGTTGCCATTCATCTGTAGGATTGTCTTCCAGTCATTGACTTTGAGCCTTTATTTCTCTTTTGAAAGGTGTGTTTCAGATACAAAAGGTTGGATTATGTATTTTAATATTTCAGTCATTCTGCATCACTCGATTGGTGAGTTCAGTTCATTAACATTTAGAGTGATTTTTGATATATAGCTGCTTAGTGTCATTTTATAATTTGTCTTCTGTTTGTTGCACCAGATAATGCCTTTGTTCTTCTCTTTCTTATCTTAGGTTGGATGAATGCAGTTATGTTTTGATTGACTTTGCTTATTTTGCTTATTTTGTTTATTTCTTCACTTTTTCCCTGGGGATGTATTTTAAGGTTATCCTGAAGTCAGCATTCACAGTTCTATGCTTGCTTCCTATTTTTATTTGAAAGCATTTTAGTCTTCCACTCATTCTAGCTACCCACATTTTTGTTCTCTTCTTTTTCTCCCCACTTTTTATATTTGCTGTCTTACTGTTTCTCTGTGGGGTTTCTTTATGCTTTATAGAGCAACCTTAAATATTTTTTGCAAAGCTGGTTTTGTGGTGATGAATTCCTTTAACTTTTGCTTATCACAAAAGTTTTTTTTTATTATTCCTTCAGTTTTGAATGATAATCTTGCTGGGTATATTATCTTAGCTGAAAATTCTTTCCTTTCAGAACTTTGAATATATCACGCCATGTCCTTGTGGCCTGTAGAGTTTCAGTTGAGAATTCTGCTGACAGTCTTATGAGGGCTCCTCTGCATGTGACATGTTTTTCTATGGCTGCTTTTAAGCTTTCTTTATCTTTTATTTTTGACATTTTAATGATGATGTGTTTAGGTGTATTTCTGTTTGAGTTTCTTTTATTGGTAACTCTTTGAGCTTCCTGGGTCTGGAGGCTTGCTTCATTCTTCAGATTGGGGAAGTTTTCATTTATTATTTCTTCTGCCCCCTTTTGCCTCTCTTTTCCTTCTAGACTTCTGTGATGCAAATGTTCCTTTTGATGTCATCCCAAATGTATTGAATGCTGTCTTCTTTTCTTTGCATTTGTTTTTAATCTTTTTGCTGGTTTACTTAATTGAGTTCCTCTGCTGTATCTTCCAGGTCGCTGATTCTATTGGAAGCTTCATTCAACCAATTATTGAATCTATTGATTTTTTTAGTTTAGCTATTGTATCCTTTACATCTAATCACTGTTACCCTAAATTCATATTCAGGTAATTTGCATATGTCTGTTATATTCAGATTTTTCCCTGGGTTTTTAAATGGATCCATCATTTTGCACGTATTTCTCTGTGCCTTTGCTCTATTTGGCATTCTGTTTAAATTTCTGAGGGTTTGGTGTTCCTGCAGTGATGGCATTGTGTAGGGTGATAACCTTACTGCTAGCCGAGAATTGGCAGTCAGGACGCAGTTCCGCCTCTACCCACAGTGTGATATTAGCGGGTATCATTGAGGTTTATTCCAGTCAGGAAGACTACCTTCTTCTTTTAATCCAGTGGGTGGGATATCCGATTGGAGGGCTTATCCAGTGGGAGAGATATCTGGTGGGTGGGCTCTGGCACAGAATAGTGTTGGGAGGGGTTGGAGGTTAGAGTTTTCCTGGCTTCCTTCAGTTTATGTCTGCACTCAGTGCAGTTTCACCATGTGGTCTCCAGCTCAGTCACCAGGTACTGGCCCTACTTCCACCCTACACCAGGTGGATCTTCCCTGCCTCCACATCTCAGTCCCTCTGGTGTATTCCTCGTTGCCTCCTCAATGGGTCCTCAGTTCTTTACATCCTCCCTTGGCTATACCCCACTTCAGTGACTATTAGGCTGAGTCCCAAAGCCTCAGGTTAACTACCTACTGTATGGGATGCCCTTGCCAACTGTTTGTCTTCAGGATTGCCATTCCGACTCTGGAGCTGAAATGCCAGTTGTTTTTTGGTGTTTGTTACTAGAAAATAAGTAATTTTCTCATTTTCTGTGGGGAGAGATCTGACTCTTCTTCCTACCAGATCATCATCTTTCTTCTGTCCAGCTGCTTCGTATTTTGTGCCATTTTCTAGTCATTTACAGCAGGAAGGCTAAAATAATACTAATTGGTCATTTGTGACTAGAAGTGAGAGTTCATGTACCACATTTTAATATATTGGTGCTTAAATTATTGAAATAAATAATGAATTGTGTGGCAACACAATAATATTTACAGAATCAGTTGAAGTGGCTTAGTAAGCAAAATATAAGTGAGGTTGTTCCAGAGAGAGGAGGCTGGTTCTTAGCGAAAGTAAGCCACAAACCATAGTTTCACTTGGCCATAACGAAAAGTCCAAGACTGAATAAAACAGGCTATGAGAGAAGTTACACACATGATGGTTTCATCCTAGAAGATTTATGAGCAAATGATGAAGCTCTTGGCTTTGTGGTTGGAATCACTGTACTCTAGCCAATATTTTGACACCAGTCACATTTGATACTCAGTAGAAAGTCTTTTCTTATTTGAGATGAAGAACATTCAATACATTCATATCTATATATCTATATCTACCTATAGATCTATATAATCCTTTTGAAAGCTACTATAGAGATATTAGTGTTGCTCAGTCTACAGAGACAAATAACTTCTTGCTGTCAGAACCCTGAGCAGTTCATCCTGTCATGATGTGAGTAGCCTCTTTGGTTTATAGCAACATTAAAAAATATTATTTTTGTTATTGATTTATTATTATTAATTTTTTGAACAGGACTCTGACATTCTTTTAAAAATTAATCTAATCCAGGCTTTGCACAATTCACAGCTTTAATAAACAAACTAAAAATTTTATTTTTATTAAATGTATATGAGATATCTTGCTAGGTAGGAACTCAAAGATGAATTAAACTAGACCTTCATCTCAATACTTTAATGTATAGTAGCAGAATTATATAAATTTATCAGATATTTTCTCTATAATATTGCTATATAGCAAATCACCACAAATAAATCAGTGATAAAAATATTAAACAATTGTGTTGATCTCTTTAGTCAGCTGATGGTTGAGTAGGCAACAAAGCTGATCTTGGCTGGACTTGTTAACTTGTCTAGGAAATATGGTGACTAGTTTGTGCTCAACCTTGAACACAAGGTCAACTCATCTCTGCTTCACTTGTTTCTTACATCCAATCAGAGGATTAGCCCAGACTTGTTCTTGTTCTTATAGAAGAAAGATAAGACAGCAAGTCTCAGGAAGCCCCTTCTTAGCTGGTGCATGTGTCTTATCTGCTAATATTTCTTTTGGTAAAGGAAATCAAATGATTGAACCCAATGAAAAGGGATGTAGACAATCACCTCACACATGAATAAAGGCATTGCTATCTCTTTGCAAAATGTAAGGATGCATGGAGATTAAAGAATGGAAAGTATCAGTATATTCTACCACTGCCTCCTCCTATGACCTTAAGTATTCTGAGCTCATTCAAATGCAGAATATTGTTATCCTCATCTCAGATCTCCAAAAAGTATCCAATCAAAGCATTGGGTTCAAAGTTCAGAATATTATGATCCATATCAGGTCCAGATGTGGTTGCTTTTGATTTAGAAATCATTGAACTAAAAAGGTTGGTTATCTACCACCACACATCCGATAATAATGTCGTTATTATTATGTAATAATAAAATGGACTAAGATAAATAAATTCTCACGTACGAAAAAGAGCAAATTGTGCAACACATAGGAGAAAAATCTGTAACAATTTAAAAGTTCTACTCATCTTAAAGTGCTAGATATTTCTGTTCTGGGCTGTAGAATATTCCTTAAATAGACTTCAACTCTGCTTTCTAATAGCTTCCAGTTCCTTTATCTCCATGGTTCTTGTCTTTGCTCCCTGGGACATCACCTTTTCCATTATTCTCCTTGACCACTTAGGAAGAAAATATTGGAGGAAATTTTTGTAACCATTTTTCTTCCTGTAGGACATTGAGGTCCCAGAAAACTTTTATATGTGGTAAAAGACTAATATTTCATTAACTAAAACAGTCAAATTATTGAGCCCAATAAAAAGGCCACAAGATGGTATTTCTTTTACCTAGAGAAGTCTCAAAGACTGTGATTTAAAAAAAATATTTGAATATATTTCATTCCATAGGAAAAAATTACATCCAGAATTCATTTTAAGAAATTTCTCTGTATTTAGAGTTAGTTATATCAGGTAGTTCTGGGACAATGTACTTAAGATTCCTAGAAGTTTTTGTCCAGAGAAAAGGATCTATTAAACATCACCCTAAACATTTCACAGATCTTAAGAAAGATTTTTACTACTACATACAAGATTTCATGAGAAAATTATAAAATATAATTCAAGAACACAAAATAAAATCTGAATATATAGAGAGGTAGACCATATTCATGGATGAAAATACTTAGTATTTAATATATAACATATATATTATACAAATTATTCTACAAATGCAATTCCATGTAAAATCTCTAGTTTTTTTGTATTTAAGTTATAAAATATTAGAATTTATACAAACGGGTAGGTGTTTAATAATACATATATCATTTAAAGAATAAGAAAGACAGGAATCTTCCCTATTGTATATCAAAGCATTATTATGAAAGTATGGTCAATAATGCAACATGATTTTGGTAGAAAGATAGAAAACTAAGAGAAGACTAAATTATTTAGACCCATTTTTCTGTGTATATAATTTTGTTGTGTGTAAGAAATGCAAAGGAATAGAATGTTTGGATAATTTTTATAATCAATCTATCATTGTATGCGTTCAGTTACTTTTCTGCTATCTCTTAGACATCTCCTTTCTCTTAAAACATTCTAGTAGATAAATTTAATTAAAATGGCCTCTGAAACTCGCATTTCCCACCAACAGAAAAAAAAAGCAAAGATAACTATTTTCGCTAGGTCAATGTTGTTTTGATATGTAATAATACAGAGTATATCCCCAAGTTTTAGCCAGACTTAAACTTCAATATGTTCAAAAGTATAACAGATAAACATTGTAAAATTACATAAAATTTTAGTTATTTTAATTATTTTACACTATGGTTTGGGGAATTTTTAGGAATAAATTTTAAATTGAAGTTTATGATTTAATCTTGCTTTGAAGATGGCAAATAATATTGACTGAAAAATAAAACTAAAAATCAATTTTTAATTCTCAAAGATCAATAAATATAAAGCTTTAAAATAACTTAAATAATGAATAAAATTGCAGAATTTATTATACTGAAGTTATTCAAGTCTAAAGCTTCTGAGAGTTTTGCGATATCTTCTTACTATACTCTATTGAAATAGAACTCAACCCGTTTGCATCTTACCTCTCTGGAATAGAGCTGAGGGTCATGAATCATGTTAAAAAAAGTAGCAACAACAACAAAAAAACCCATTTATGACAAATCAAAATAGATGATTCAAAGCACATATGCTAATAAATTATTCACTAAACAGATTTTTGGGTTCTTGGAGTTTTTTTTAACTTTGCACTAATCTGGCAAATCAGATCGCCTAATCGCCAATCTACACACAGGTTAACAGGTTTAAAGTAGAAGGCAAGAAAAGGACTGCTATAGGCAGACACATAAATGGTAAAAATGTTGATTATTAGGCAGAAAGTATGAGAGGAGACAGAAAATCTATAAGAAATTTTAAAGCACCCACAAATACAAATATTATAAAGGTCTTGGGCAATTCAATTTAAAGCTACATAATTCTGAATGTGTTCATAAATCTTGAAAATATCTCTTAAATTATAACATAATATATTAAGAGTAATCTAACCAAAATTATAAATTTTATTTTTTATGTTAAAAGGGAAATGACGTTAACCTATTTTTGAACTTAAATCAGTATATCTACAGCCATCCTAAATGTCAAAAGTGATTTATTTCCATATAATTTTGCATAACCATTCTTTATATTATTTCTTTCATATATTTGAGAACAGTGAACTTCACTACTACATTGATAGTGTGTAACATTCAATAAATAGTCGTTAAATTGAATTCAATATGGATAACAAATGTCTCCATCACAACATCCTCCCTTTCCCAAACTATATTTACACTCTTATCTGCACACAGAAATTATAAACTAAAAAACCAAAACCAAATGTCATTGTTGGCTAGTCATTTTCTCTGGTAAAGTTTTGCATCTTTGGTACTTCATGGTATAATGATATAAACATTAAACTTTAATTGATTTTCATATATATAAATATGTCACTCTTCATCAAATAAGTTCTGTACAGGGTCCATCAAAAGATCCATGAAAAAAATTTTAAAATAAACATATTTATTGCTAATCAATCCATGAAAGTACATTTTATTTTTACCTATATACTTTCGTATATAATTATTAAAGTATATTTGCATTTATTAATATCTGAGAGAAAATCATGACAGATTTTCTTAAGCATAGAATTTTCTCATGAGCTGTTTTATGTTCTATGAATGGATTTCTTTAAGTCGCTTGGAAATTATGAACATGGCTTTAGTTAAATTCCATGTTTCTGAGGATATTTCTTCCCTTTTCATGGTCAGAGGACTTTATGCTTAGTAAGCACATTAACGATATTTTGCAGTAAATATATATAAATCAGGTAAGCTAAAACAGAAAGATATATAAGAAATAAAAAAAAAAAAAGCAAAACAAAAACAGGAGTGACTTGTTCATCTCTCAAACTATTAAGGCCGAAGAGGGAAATATTTCTGGTTGGTGGGAATCATGTATTGTCTACACTGAATTTTTTATAATAGCAAAAGTGTAGCTTTATTCCTTCCAGGTCAATAAAACTTGTTAAATCTCTAGATTTCATGATAGATGTTTCCTTGAGAGAATCTAGTCAGATCCACTTCATTCAAGGTGACTCAGTCCTCTGCACTCAGCTCTTTACCAAGGTATTGAAGATATAAATTATCCAAATAAAAATCAAGTAGAAATACTTGGTAACCATAGATTTAAAGGGTTACTTTTATGTAAGATGTAAATTTGAGTGCTATATAGCTCCATTTTATTTTTAAAGATTACGATATCTGGGAAACATTTTAACTGCTTCATAGTATAAATATATAGGCATTAAATTTTAAATTATATATATACATATACATATATACATACACACACATACACACATATATGTATATTTAAAGGGAAGATACAGACAGGAATAAAGGTGAGTAGGCAGGCAGGCAGGTAGGCAGGAAGAGAGAGGAGGAAGAAGCATCACTGCACCCCTATTTTCCTTTAACTGTCCACATAGGTTGTCTTCCCCCACCACCATGTGAGACTTGAACCCAGGGACATGTGGCTTGCATCCTTCAGAGGTGATTGACCCAACCTCTACTCCACCAGGACGAGCCTATAAATATATATATTTTTACTTTCTATCAAATAAGTTCTGGACAAGGTCCATCAAAATGCAATTTACAAAGAGCCAATTATCAAGTACAATTTGCTAGTTAAACACTAGAGAATTTTATTTTATTAGTGAACCTCCAGATCTAGAGCAATTCTATTAGCTAATGAGTTTTTAAAACCTCATGAGATTTTATGAACTCAGACAAAAATATTCTGGCTTATGGAACTGTTTTTAAATATTGTTGAGTATATTTAGAGTAAAGAGTGATCTGATCATGTATTTCTAAACTGTTATGTGTTAGTATCTTAAAAAAAATAAATGTAAATGTCATTTCTATTGTTTTCACTAGTATTGCAATTAATAATTTTTCTATCCCATTCTATTTCTTCACATACACAAATGTGTGTACATTCATATATACATCTAGATTAGATAAAAATCTAGAAATATAAGCCCCAGCTCTAGAGAGTTTTCCATTTTGTCTTAGATATCTAAAGAATATTATTTTTATTCTGAAGTGTCCATTAAACTGTGGTGGGTCCTTTTAAAAATTATTTTAAAATGTACTTATGTTGAGGCCAAAAATATTTGATTTTCATATCTTCAAGCATTATCAATTAAAATGTTTTTAGTTTATAGTCATTTGTCCTAGAGCACTATATCTAATGCTTGGAAATGAATTTGATAAAGTTTAATTTGTAAGTGATTGTAATTCAACTTGTATGATTCCTGTGGAACCATGAGCAATTATCCAAGAATTTTTACAAATCAAACTCTAAATTCTTTTTCCCTAATTGAGTCAGATTATTATGTTAATTTCTTTCTACAAAAAAGTTTAACAAGGAATATTTGAGGATATATATATATATATATGTATATCGTTTCCCTAGTTTACATACTAGGTTGATAAATTGATGTTTATCTCTAGAGAAGGAAATTGCTTGGCATACAAAAGAACCGACAAAAATGTGTTACTGAGATTGCTTTTTCCTCTTTTGCTACTAAATTTGATTTTGATGCTACTGAGCCATGCAGTGGGAAACAAACCATATGGACTTAACAGAAGAGTAGCATTTGCTGTAATTTAAAATCCCTAAAATATTGTGTTTTAATAATTTGGGATAACTATTGAACAGTCCTTTTTGCTATGCTTTTGTTATTTATGCTAAAGCAAAGCACATTGTAGAAAGAATTGATTTTGATGATGGATGCACACACATTTTTCTTTGCCTCCTTTCACTGTGCACCAAACTTTCCCATATTTTTCACACTCTCTTCTGAACATTTTATATGTGTAATGCCAGAATTTTCATCTTACAGTTTCTACTTGCTTAAGTATTATTTGTATTTGTTGGCATCTATGTGTCTATTTTTATGTTGTATGTTTATATGAGCTAGTGTTTATAACACTGTATTAAATGCTTCTAGAAGTTTGTAATCTAAATTGTTGACTGTGGTTATGTGTAATGGAGATCTTTTTAGGACTATATTTGTGATAGTGTTACCTTAATAAACTGCATTTGTCAACTGATTAATATCTACTATAGCTCCTTAAATGTGGTTCTGCTTATTGAGATGATCACTGCTGAAATTATGTCTGTGAAGCATCTTTGCAAGTGAAGGCACTGATGTAAGGAAGGAGATCCAGGTGGTTCATCTCCTTTTCACTTGTCAGCTGCTGGAGAACTGTTGACCTTCCTTTCCTCCATTGTCTTTAGGAAAGAATTGTAAGTGACAGGCCAGATTGGGGACAAAGTTTTGCTTCTTCCTATACTCATTGCCTTGAAACTTTCCATTGCATCTTTTAAAAAACGGTATTTATTTTTAATTTTATTGTAGCAACATTGTAACATAACATATAGATTTAAGTGTGCATCTTTGTAAATCAACACCTGCGTATAATATGTTAGCTTGACCACCATCAGCCCAATTCTATCTTCACTATATATATATATATATATATATATATATATATATATAATTTTACCCAATTTTTACCCATTTTTCCCTCTCTCCCTCTTCCCTTCTAGTAACTTAGTCCATATCCCATTTAGTTTCTCATGAGGAAGGTTTTGGGTCATTATATTAACACAAGGTCTATTCAGACAAGGGACATTCAGTTTCGTGGGATCTTAAGAGCCCCCTTGAAATACTTCATTCATGGTTTTCTTGCACAGACAGGGCTCCCATACTCTGAAACGTTGCCCCTCTACTTCTCTTTATTAAAGTACATCTGAAATTCATGTCACTCTCATGGTAGCACAGAGTTAAATAAGTTAAAAATAGTTTGATTTTCTGTCTTTTAAAGGTATAATTTGGCAGAACTTTTAATCTAAAGTCACACTGGAAATATATGAAGTGGGTGAAAAGAAGTTTTTGTCAACTTAAATGACAACAGCGCTCCCCTTTTGGGGGGTGCTTTCAGAGCTCTATTAACATTTTACTAGGTTGAGAACAAAGCCCTGACTTGGTCTTCACATAATCTCTGATCTGGATTTATGACACACTTCATGGAAACTTCACATGTGTTCTTCCCTAAACAAGCTTCTAACATGTACGCCATTGAATTTTCCTTTTATTTCCCCTCAGAGGTGTTCCCCTTGTGGATGCCTGACCTAATCCTATGTATTCTTTGGGGTTCATTTCATGTGCAACCTCCCTATTGCTTTCTCCAATTCCCCTAGATGGAACCATCTCTTTTGCTTCCCTTTTTTTATTTTAATTTTTTGAAGGATCATAGCCTTATATAAGTTTAAGTCGTGCATTATTGTAAATCAGCATCTATATATAATACATTAAGTTTACCACCAACAGTTCAATTATATAAAGCAGGTTATTGTTTTTTAATAACAGTCACCTTTTTGCATGCTTGCAAAATATGCTCATTCAGTTTTAAATACATAATATAATATTTGAAGCAAAATATCTGGAAAAAGGAATATCACCCAAATTCTATCTTTAGGAGTAAATAAAGTATAACTTTTCTCTTATTTTATACTCGCACAGATTTTTAAAAAGGTTATCTACTACATTTTATTTCATTACTAGTTTTCCTGATTTAGGAATAAATCGTGAGCACTTTAATACTTTTTAAAGTTTTTTCTTTTTTTAATTGATATTCATTAAATTTTTTGTTCACAATTCCACGTTCGGTGTTGAATATTGACATTGTATCTGAATCTATATTTCACCCCACATCCTCCACCAGAGTTCCGGTGACCTTTACCAACACCTTTCCCCTGTTTCTATTTTTCCTTTCTTCCATGTCCCTGCCAGTGATCATCTTGTGTCCTGAGAATTTTTACTGGGCTTTATCTATTTATTTGGTCCATTTCATTATATTCCACATTTGAGTGGAACCATATGTCTCTTTTTATTTATGACTTATTTCACCTAACATGATCCCTTCCAATTCCATCCAGATTGCTGCAAAGGGCACAACTTCATTTTTTTGTCAGTAGCTGCATAGAATTCTATTGAGTATATACAAACCATAACTTCTTTTTCCAGTCATCTGTTGTTGGACATTTAGGTTGTTTCCATGTCTTGGCTATTGTGAACTGGAGCACTTTAATACTTGCATGCAGTTTTATTGCTACAGCAACAATAGTTAATAATTAAATGAGTAGTTACATATACTAGAATCTGGGCTACATAATGTACTTAAATGACATAATTTGATTTTCCCAGTTTTTTTTTAAAGATAGGTATTATTCTCATTTTACAAATGAAAAAAGGCAACATAGTTGTTGTTAGACAAGTAAAACATTTTGCTGAAGATAGAGCAAACATTCAGGATATGACCTATACTTGTTGCTCAGGATACATGACTGGAACAGGCCAACAGAAGACTCTCTTAGTCCTACAGTTTTGGAATTCATAATTTTTCCAATTATAGGCAGATAATACAACTCATATAACCTAGCACCTCCAGGGAAACCTGGGGACACAACTGATTATAAAACATTGCACTTTCTGCACTGAAAGAGAGTAAACAATAGTAGGCAATCAGACACGAGGCTAGTTGCTTATGGAAGTGAAATTAGAAAAAAGATTGGAAAGAGAAGCAGGAGTTATTTCCAGATCAACCCCATTAAAAAAAAGAAAATGTTGTAATTATCATTACTATTGAATGAAAGCCTTCTTGAATGTTAAATTCTTGAGAAGGAAACTGTCTTCATAGATCAACTAAAGGCACAAGGGGATCAACATGTGTTTAAAAGGGGCAATTTCCAACAGCTTTTGTTATCAAGAGACTCAGGGACTTTATTCTGTCATTTTTCAGCATAAATTCCTCAGTGCCGAAGAAGTGAGTTTGCTTTTTGCACAAGGGGACACTTTGTTTTTTGTTTTTTTTTTTACAAATAATCAGATTCAACTAAAAAAATTCCTGCCCTGGATCAGTGGGCCCCCCTCACCCATGCCATGTTCTCTTGCCGAAGTGGTTGTTGTTTCTATCCCAGTGGCCTCCTAGTGGCCCTCTGGGTCTATACACTATCAACTGCCTTGCAGCCTCTGCTCACCTGGGAACAACCTGAAGTGAAAAATGCCTCTCATGAGTAGTGTTTTCCAGGAGTATCCTAGTATCAGTGAAAGTCTCATGTCTGTCCCAAGATGTAATTGGGGGCTGATGCCAATCTGAGGCTGTGAGCTAAGACTAGGTATATAACATTGGTGGAAGCCTTAATGTGCTGTAAAGACCAGAAAAGAATGATTTTTGTTATTTATTTCTATCAGTAGCCACGAGGAATATTGAAAGTTGTGATCAGTTTCTTCCAAATGCATATATATGCTGAAGCCATATGCTTAAAAAAAAAAATGAAAAAAGAATGCATTCCAAGGGGAAGAGGTAAAATTTACAGATTTTATGTATACTTTTTTTGAAGCTGTGGATAAAATTAATATTTCATTTTTATTGACAAAAAAACTAAAATTGATAGAACTTTAACCAGATCCCTGAAGAAAAAAGATAGAAAACCCTAACAAGAATTAGAAATGAAAGAGACATTACTACAGACATTCTAGAAATACAGATGATATTAAGAAATTACTATGATCACCTCTGTACCAATATATTCACCAATATTGACGAAATAGACAGATTTCTAAATTCCTAAAACTTCCCAAAACTTATCCAAAAGGCATAAATAACAGACCAATCACAGGCACAGAAATTGAAGCAGTAATCATAAGTCTCCCAAAAGCCAGAATCCAGGACTGGATGACTTTGCTAGCAAATTCTACCATTCAAAGAAGACTCAATATCTATCCATGCTAAATTCTTCCACAAAATTGAAGAGTAGAAAAAATTCCCAAATTCTATGGGGCTATCATTACACTGATTCCAAAATCAGACAAGGGCAGCATCGAAAAAGAAAATTATAAACCAATATCAATGATGAATATCCATGCAAAAATTCTCAACAAAATGTTGGTAAACTGAATTAAACAACATATTAAAAAGTTATACATTATGCCCAAATTTAATTTATTCCAGGAATGCAAGTGGTTTAACATATGCAAATCAAGTAATGTAATATATCACATTAACAAAGGGAAAAACAAAAATCATATAATCAAATCAATAGATGCAGAGAAAGCATGTAACAAGATTCAAAATTCATTCATGATAAAAATTCTTACTAAAATGTACACAGAAGGTATTCACTGCAACCTAACAAAATCATATGTGATAAACCCATGGTTAACATATTCAATAGCTAACAACTGAAAGCTTTTCCCTTATGATCTGGAACAAGACGAGGATGCCTACTTTGACCACTATTATTCAACATAGTTTTGGAAGTCTTGGCCAGAGCAATAAGTAGCATTTCTATATGCAAACAGTGAGCTAAAAGAAAGAGACATCAAGAAAGAAATTCCATTCACAATAACACTACAAAAAACAAAATACCTGGGAATAAACTGTACACAGTATGCAAAAGATCTATACTCTGGAAACTACAAGACATGGATAAAAGAAATAGAAGGCACAAAAAGAAAGAATATTCCAAGCTCATAGATTAGAATTCACTTAGTTAAAATGGCCATTATACCCACATTATAATAAACTCAGGTTTAATGTAATCTGTTTCTAATTTCAGGGATGTCTTTTAAGGAAATTGAACAAAAAATACTAATGTTTGTATGGAATCAAAAAAAGATCTCTAGCAGTCAATGCTAGCCACAGGAAAAAAATAAGAAGAAAAATAAAGGAATCATACTCCCTGATTTCAGACTATATTATAGAGTGATTATCATCAAAATATGTTTTTGGAGTAAAAACAGACAAACAGACCAGTGGAATAAAATTGAGTCCAGAACAAAACCCTACCTATATGAAAAACTGCTCTCTGACAAAGTAGTCAAGAACATAATAGAGGAAGAAAAGTCTATTTAACAATGGTGCTGGAAAAATTGGATGGATAGATACCTGCAAAAAATGAAGTTAGATTATTAGTACCATACACAAAAATTAATTCAAAATGAATCAAAGACCTTGATATAAGTCCTGAAATCATAAAATACATGTATGAAAATTGCTTCATGATATCAACCTAAGTCATGTCTTTGCAGAAGTGACGTGTATGGCAAAGGAAACTAAAACTAAACAATTAAGATTACATCAGATTAAAAAATTTCTATGTTGTGAAAGAAACTACCATTAAAACAAAAGGCTACCTATCAATGGGGGAAGATATTTGTAAAATAAATATCAGACAAGAACTTAATCTCTAAAATATATAAGGAACTCTCAATAACAGAAAAGCAAAAAATACCCATGAAGTTGAATAGAAACCTTTCTAGAAGACATACAGGTAGCCAACAGACATATGAAAAAATTCTCTACACCTCTCACCATCAGAGAAATGCAAATAAAAACAAGAATAAGATAGATACCACCTCATGCTGTTAAGAAGGGCCTGTATCAGAAAGACTAGAAACAAGCATTGGAGAGGATGTGTGGAAAAAGAAAACCTCCTGTATTGTAGGTGAGACTATCTCTTTTTAGACATGGTGAAGATTATTAGGCAAAATGGGGTTAAAGGAAAATTATCATACTACTGTTGAAGAACTTCCCTATTCAAAGAACAAGGTTTGGAGATACATAGATTAGGTGTGTTTATACCAAATTTCGGGGATCATTTTGGAAAGCAATTAGCTGTGATGTTCCGGGGTAAAGGAAAATAAAATAAAACTAATATTATTGTTGTTATTGTTATTATTGTTATTATTATTTTGATTCCAACGGTCTGTTGAATGTCAAGTCCATAACTTATATAGAAATTGAATTTAGTTTCATTGAATCGAAACTGATCCTATTGTTATGTATATTATCAATTTGTTAAAAGTCTAGTTTTACCAAAAATGAATATATTAAAATAGGTAAATATTTTATTGTCATGATTGAATATTCATTTTCATTTGATCTTCTATAGGTATTTCACATATAAAATGCTACATATAAGGTATAAAAACACATATTCTAGAAGAATATTTATTGACTGAAGTAACCACATTAAATCTATTTACAGACTGTTCTGAGCATGCTGTAAGATATTTATGGTACAACAAGGCTTCAGTAAATGAGCTTTGCAAGGAGAATGGTAAAATATATCCCTAAATATATAAGAATATAAAGAAAAAATATTTATTGCAAGCTACATGGAAATCTAATCTTGGAAGATAAGACGACACAATTTCAAATCTTAGTCTCCCGGTTAAACTTTCATTGGATGAACAAGATAGAGAAATGAGTAACCACCAGTAACTAAAATCTTGATTCAAGAAAATGTAAGATTTATATCGCAAATACTTTTTTTCTATAGTGATTTTGATATATAAAATCTGTTCATTTTCCAAAAGTGTTATTTGATTTCTGAGAGGACACATTAGCCACTTTCTTGCCTGTTAAGTCCTCTTTATTTATAAATGGTAAGTCTGAATTCCCACCACGTCAATGGAACTAGCTACATAAATTCCAAAACATTCAAGGTTGATTAGAAATCAAAGAACTCACATACTTGAAATGAGATTTAAATTTGGTGATGGTATTTGATGAAGAAAAGCTGGGTGATTATCACCAGTGCTGTTATCATGTTGCAATTTTATCTAAAGGAGAGCTGAGAAGTCCTTGAAAACTACTGCTCACAGCAAGTTCATTGATTGGGATGGTCCTTTTGTTTTGTGCTTCAGACCTTTGTTAGTCAGTTGAGATCAGGTAAGCAAATATTCTCTACCACCCTCAAGTCTCAAGAACTGCTTGACAAGATGGCATCTGATCTGTCTATTTAATTTATACTACTTCATATTGGGGTCTAGTCAGCAGAGCAATCTATTTTTATGAAGATGGCAGGTCAAAGAATCTTACAATACTCAAAGATTTCAATTGCAAGTTGCTTTTGCTGCAAATGTATTTATTTGATAGCTGTTCGGCTTATTTGTTTTGTGTGTGAATTTTTGGTGGTTAACGAATATCTTTGTATGACCTATTTTGTGTTCTAGAATTGAAAAACTTATTCCCCATTATCCTGCCCTTGTTTCTGTCTTAGAAACAACTGAATAACCTTCCTAACAATGACACACTTGTCAACTGACTCAGGAATATACATAGAAGTTTTATATGAATTAATATCAAAGGAGGATAACTGTACTGGTTCTCCTAAAATCAGTTTATATGTTCAGGAAGTATTTGTTGAGTGCCTACTGTGACCTGGGTCCTGTGCTTGATTTTATGGACATTGCAGTGAAGAAAATAGACAAGTTCCTTGGAAATCTGGACATTGGCTAAAGATGACCACAGACAGACAACAAAGAAAAAAATAAGTTAACCATCAAAATAAGAAAATAATACATGATGAAAAATATTTAAAATGTAATGTGTAGAAATTTACTTCTGGGTAGACTGTTATTTTCACTGTAAACTAGAAGAGTAGACATAATTAAAACATTTTTTTAAAAGACATTGTAGAGTTTTGGAAGCATACAGTAATATATGAACTAAACATCCCTAGGAGAAAGAATTCTTTTTTCTTTATTGAAGTAAATGTTACAAAACCTGAAATTAACTTTTTGAAAATGAATAATGAAGGGGAATTTAGTAGATTCTTAATGTTGTGTGACTGCTGGTAATTCTACATTTAATTTTTCTGAGGAAACATTCAGCTGTATTCAACAGTGGCTGAACCATTTTACATATCCACCAGCCATGAAGAAGTTTCCAGTTTCCCGCATTCTCACCAAAACTTATTTTCCTCTTTTTTTAAAATGTCCATTCGAAGCATATGAAGTAGTATCATGTTGTTTTCACTGCATTTCTTTAATGCTTAATTATACTGAGAATCTTCTCATGTGTTTATTTATTGGCCATTCACATACATTTTATTTTTTTGAGAAATATCTATTCAATTTATTTGCCCATTTAAAAAAATTGGGGTGTTTGAAGAACATTTATTTGAAAAGCTGAGAAATACATGCTTATGGGTACTTACTACATCTGGGCACATATTGAGTATTGAACTTGCCATAAGCTTATAGACACTTATGAGAGAATGAGAAACCAGAAAATAGTTCTATGTGATCTAGCATTATGAGCTGAAATATAAAGACTCCCTAAACATTTGGATATTTTTTTCCTGTGGAAAATTTGCTTAGTTCTAGGGCATGATAGTATGCTAGATGTAAGGTTAAATAGACTGAATCAAATAACCTACAGTCTCCTGGTCCACTAGATACAGAGGTGTGCAACAAAGACTGGTTCTTATGAGAAAATAAAACAAAATTGTGCGTTATCTCATACTTCATATAAAATTAATCTGAAATACACCAATGATCTAAAATGGAAAGGTAAACAATGACAATTGTAGAATAAAACATTAAGCTAAAATCTTCATGACTTACAGAAGTCAAAGATTTCTGAACCAGATGTCAAAGTATTAACCAAAGTAAGTAAAAATAAATAAAAGAATGAATGAACTGGGCTTATTTTTTAACAAAAGATACCAATATGAGAATGAAAATGTAAACCAAGAGTTTTCAATACATATGTCAACAAACCATTCATACACAGAAAATATAAAGAATACTACAAATTTATTAGATGACAACTCAAAAACAAAACAGGAAAAGACTCACACGGGCATTTAACCAAAGAGGATACCCAAATGAGCAATAAGTATGTGAAAAAGTGATCATTATCATTAAATATCAGAGGAAATAAGATTAAAATTGGAAGGCGATACCTTCATACTTAAGTTTTTCCTAAAGAAAAAGTTGCAATGGCAAAAGTCCAGAGACTAAAAATAAACCTGATGTCCTTAAAGAAACATGAAGGGTCAGTGTGTTAGACCTTAGAATATTGAAGAAGATTGGAGAAGATAATGGCAGAATTCTTAGGACTGTAGAATTATTATTTTTTATTATTAGCAGTGGTAAAAATAGCTTTTAGATTACAATGCTGGGTGATAGTTGCCCATACAATACTTAATGAATTGAAACCTATCCTATTCTACTCCATCAATTAAAATACAATATAAGTGGTAATTCAGTAAATTAATTGTATCCATAATCTGAATATATTAATATATGATCTTGTAAGCCATGGAAGTGGGTTTAAATTTTTTTTAAATTGAATAAGAAACCACAGGAAAAGAGGAACTAAATAATGAGTGATATGAAATGTCCATAATGATCATAAGCCAAGTTTGCTGAAACTCCTACTTTTTTGGAGTTTAATTTTGTTGATTCAAAATTGATTAATCAGGTTATGGAAATGAGTCATATATTATATTCAGTTAGAATCTGGTTACCTAGTGAGATTTTCTTATACTTCTCCTCTGCTTCATTGCTGTGTTATCTCACAAAGACTAGCTTTATCATGACCCTCTCTGCTGGGAGAACAGTGAATGTTTAGTGAAGAGTACCACATCTTCAAAGAAGCTCTCTTAACATGAATTTGTAGGTGTGATTATTGGTGTGATTCAGGTATGGAATGTGTGTAGGCAAAACTACTGAAACAAATGATTCCACATGGGAATAGCTAATGACCATGTCTCTTCAACTCATCAAATATTTCTGATCTGGGCTGAATCTTGGTTCAGATATAAAGTGAATAAACAGAAGAGACTTGGGTGGATAAATTTGGCTTAAAAGAATGATGATGACTGAGGTCTAGACAAGAGAACAACTGAATCATAGAGGCCCAACTGTCACCCTGCTGTGCCCCTTCTCACAGGACAGTGTCCAGACAAATCAAAAGGTTATATACCCACACAGAGTCGCATAATATCAAAATGAAGAAATTGTATTAACACTAGAGTCTGATCTTATTCAGTTTTCATCAGTTTTATATGCATTCATTTACACGTGTACGTGTGTGTGTGTGTGTACATTTAGTTCTATGCAACTTGATCCATGGGCTACTTTTTAAATGCAATCTCTAGATAGTTCCAGGAAAATAGAACATTGCTTAATTACCTTATGCCTTTAGGACCTTGCACTCAGTTGACCCTATAATTTCAAGTTTTAAAAAAAAAGAAAAAAAGAAACCTACATTTTTTTGTCTAAATTACCTGGGTTTTCTAGGTGGATAGTCCTCAAAGAACCAGGTAACTGTGTCATCTGCTGAAGTCTGACTTCTTAAGGATGACCTGAAATACTCCTGTGCGGAATAAATGCATTTATTCTTACTAAAAACACATAGCATATTGGTAGGTGATAGTATATGAAAACAAGTTAAACAGACAAGACATAGTATTAAAAGTTTCGATATTGTTAATAGGCTTCTACTAAGTAATTTAATGGCTCTACTTTTGTATAGTCATTGTATTCCAGAATTATCGTTACTGAACTATGACACTGAGCTTATATGAAATGTCTTATATTTAATTACAAAGCATTCTCTTTCTAGTCATCTGCTGGCACATAAACTACAACATATCTTGTTTTCAGTGTGTTTGTATTGCAACTTAATCTGCTTTCATCCTGTCTCTTCTGGACATGAAGTTGATGATGATTTGAGAGGGCAGATCAAATGGAGAACCATTTAAACTAACCTACCAAGTTTTATATTGACTTCTGGTCAGGTAAGTTAGTTAACAAGCGGTTAAGGAGAGAAGTCAGTTTTATTTTAGTTTAATGCTTTGGATTAATCATAACACATTCTTTGTCCTATTATGGCAGAGAAAATTGAGCAGCAATTTGGGAAAAATAATGACAAATTACACCCCTTTCACAAGTTCAACTAAATTGGACATTCTCAGCATATATTCATTATTTATGAATGTGCATGAATGTACAAAATTGAGTTCCTCCCAGAATTTATATTCAAATAAAGAGCAAAACATTAATCTATTTAATATAAATTGTTTTTGAAGATATACTTGTTCTGGGTTACTCCTGTCAATACTTTGCTCAATTAAAATATAGAACTTTGATTTAATTAAAATGATAAACATTTCCTGCCTACTTATTAATTGATTTTAATCTTACATTATCCAAATATATTGATTAGATATTATTTTATTACTTTCTTTTCTCCCAGTGTAGCTTTTGGAGTTCAACATGATGATAATTGGGATCAGATTATTATTTGGCTTTCTTTCATTTTTATAACATAGAATGAGGAATTTATTTTTCATTCTCCTCAGCATGTTTCCAAAAATTTACAAATGAGTTTTCAATATCTTTCTGTGGAAATTAAATACATCCAGCTTTTCATGTTTGTGACCACTGATATTATTAACATTTTAAAGATGTGAAAATTAAATGAAGCAGAACTTTGGTTCTTCAGGAAGAATTTTATATTTACTTTGCTCATGCCTACAATGCTCATAGCTGATCTCTTCTAAAAGTGTAAATTATATTTCACTTTAAAAAAAAAATCACTGCTTAGTAAGTAGTAGAAACCAATCAAAGTACAGTTATAGGAAGCATTACAGCAATAAATTAAAATGTCAAGTTTTAAGTTGTTTTGTTAAAAGCCTTAAAATTATCCATGATTTCTAGAATTGACAATGTCACTTTAGCACCCACTTTAAAGGATCATTTTGAAGCATGAGTTATTTGTCAGGTGTGATTTATTTAAGACAATAAGCCTAGATTATTGAGTTGAACAAATAACTGTTTGGATGCCTGCCAAGCATTTAGAGAGAATGACTGAATGTAATGAGACTGGATCACTCAGAGGGATGAATAATCAGAAGCCGTGGGATGAAATTAACATTGTTCAAAAGATATATCTCTTCCTTCTCTCCTTTGTGAATATTGAGCAATGGGGGAGTGATAAGCATCATGGGAAGTACTGTTCTTGCATTCTAAACCAACAGAAGTAAATATACCTTCTATTTACATAATGCATTCCAGCTAACATGTGTTATTTCATATTCCATTAGAACTATACTCTGAAATAGTTATAATTGCCACAGTGAAGATGAGAAAACAAAGAATCCAGGTTAAGTGATTTGCTCAGGCTACATAGACAATGAAGAGTATTTGCTGGGTGTGGCATGGCATAGTAGGATTTAGGATGCAATGCTTAACCTATAGGAGATTACACATTATGTGCTACAGATTTTAGGCATCTGGGTAACTGGAGTTTATTGTTTCTGAATCCGGGTGAAGGCAACTTCTGAAAGGCTCAGACAAACTTTTTCCTATTGAATTTGAGGAGATTTTATTATCAAGGTCGTCACTGAACACTATAGTTATTCATATGTATCATTGGATCCAAGTTAAGACATTAAAATTCTCCTTGTACCTACAATTCAGAGGCAAGAGACTGACTCCCGGGTTTTTTCATGAGCAGACTTTTGTAGCTCTAAATGATGAGAAGGAAAGGTAACAAGAGTAGAACTTCTAAACTGAGCATCTGTGCAAAAAAATACTCTGTGCCCTAGTCTGACTTAACTTCTTAGAATGCTTAACTGTGTCTCTTAAGTTATGGCTCCCATATTAAGTATGATAGGAAAAATTCCTGAGACTATTTGTCAAATATAAAATTTGTAGAATAATGTCTTGCTAAATATTTACTTAGGGAGAAATATAGGTAATAGTTATTTTAACCTGTCATATGTATTTTTAATGGAAACTTTTTTTAAAATACGATTTTACAGTATTATAGAAATGGGATGAAAATATAAAGAGATGAAAGTTCAACTGTTCTTTTTGAGTTGGATTAATATTCCTGGAGTCTTGAACTTCTCACTGTTGTTTCTCTGATATTCCATTTACTAATTCCATCCCACACCTTACTCAGAACAGTCTCTAAATCTCATCTGAAAATTCTGGAGAGTCCAGGGTCTTCTAACCCGCTGACCTCAGGAAACTACTGATAGAAGTAGGCATAATAAATTCAGTATTCAAACTAATAATTAATGGAAAGAAAATAGAACAAATTTGTATCATTTAAAAATATTTAAATGGTAGGGTATAAAGGAAAAAGAGTCTATGAAAGTATATGTGCATTTTGCAATGCAATGGAAATGGAGAGATACTTGATTGTATAATGCGGAGGTCTCTAAATAAATAGTGCCTGTCTACATCATTGTCCAGTTTCCAAAAAATGCGAGAAATTAAGAGAATGGTGATGGAGGTCAAAATATTATCTTTATTAGCAATAATGATCAAGCAAGCCAATCACTAAACTCAGGCTTAGGTGGTCTAGTATTTTAGTAGCAGGTCTCCCCTAGTGGAAATGGCTGGCCCAGGAGAAACTCCTGGTATGGAGCAGGGAGGACTCTATGCTCTTTGCCTAGAGATTTGCTACCAAGAGGAACTGGAGTAGTGTTGAACTGAGAACACCCAGCTGTTATTTCCAAATGTACTCATCAACATAATCACACAGCATCCTCCAGGGAGTGGAATGAGGGAAGGACAGAAAGAGGTGAGGAGTTTTACTAAGTGAATGTTCTTCACGTGGGAGAAACATAAAATATAGGGAAGAAATAGTTCTCATCACCCAATACACAAATTTCAGGGGAGGATTTAGGAAATAAGGAACATTAATGAGTGGTCATCTTCTACTCTTTCTATGAAAGGGTAATTTTATTTATTATAGAAACATAAACTCGTTGTAAAAAAATAGATCAATCCAATAATTGTAACAAAATTCCTTATAATTTTGGATTGATTATTATGACATGTTCATAAATATACAGATATATTTATATGCTTTGAATGAAGCAGTTTTAGAATTCTGAAATAGTGTAGTTTAATTGCCTACCTTTTAGGAAAAACAGACACTGTACAGCATGGGGACTTTTTTTCCCTTATCAGATCTGGAAATAACAGACTCCCACATTCCAACAACTACCCTAGTAACCCTTCATGTTTGAGAAGGCAAGACATGTTTTTTTTTGAAAGCTATCGAGCACTGCCTAATTACAAATTGTGCTTATAGCTGGGTAGAGAGTTCAACAAAAACCCATAATTGAGATAATCTGTGCAGTGTAATATATTTAAAAAATTTATACAATTTTTCTCAGAAGGTAATTATTTATATAAAAACCAACAGCTGCTTGGAAATAAACCTTTTTTAAAAAAGAAAATTGTAGTCAGATATGAAGGTGAATAGACAGGCAGGCAGAAAGAGACAGGAAGATGAAGTATTTTATTTTATTTTTTGTTGAGTTGTTCAGACTGGTTGTTTCCATACCCCGCCCCATCCCCACACCCGACCCCTGTACCCACTCCGGACACAGGACTACAACTCTCCTTCTGAGGACCTAACTGCTGCGCCACCAGGGCATGCTGGAAATATCTATAAACATTTAAATTTAAAATTATTTGAAAAGCTATTGCCATCAACATTGCACTTTAAAGATTTTATAACCAGCACTGAATTAATGAATGACATTATCATTGATGGCATTATGGTAAAATGTTTACTCAAGGGAATTCAGAGATTCCTTTATTTTTCTTGGGCTCTAACTGTTTCATGAAGAACCAGGTATCTATGCACACATTTCCCAATAGACAAGCAGAGTGATTGGCAACCATGCCAAAGTAGGATTTCAAAATTTTAAAATCGATAACTATTCTTCATGAGTTTAGAGACAGTACTCAAGTCCTAGTACTTGAGAAAAAGAACCATCACTTTTATTTGTATTTTAAATTTATCATGTCTTTTGTTTCTTTTCTTTTCTTTTTTTAAGGAAAGATGCAGGTAGGAATGAAGATGAGACTAGGCAGGCAGGAAGAGAGAGGAGGAAGAAGCACTTTATTTTATTTAGCTGGTCATCTTTGTTGATTCCCCCTGGCCCCAGGTCTTGAACCTATGCCCTTGAGATATATGTGGACTGCACCCAGATGTAGTAGACAGCTGGGACACCATGGCATACCTGTTTCTGTATTTTGATGTTTAATATCTCAGAGTCTTATTGACCTTGGAGGAACTTGCCCTCCCAGAGTTGGCTAATTCCTAGAGGTAGCAAGCAACTTTAAGAATGTGTTGTTGGTAAGTTAACCAACCAATTAAGAGTCCTCATTCCAGCTACCTCCTTAATCAAACTCTGGACTGCTATCCACCTGCCTTAATCACATTAGGGTCTATACTAGAAGACAAGGAATATCCTCTACACCCCAGAGACCAATGAAATTGCCCCAACTACAAAATAGCCAATCCCAAGCATGCTTAAGTTGCTTCACCCATTCCTTTCTATGAAAACCACAATACAGGTTCTTGCCCACATTTCTTTTGCTCCCTCTGCCCCTAAACAACTCTGAAGCTTTCTGATGTGATCCTACAGGGCATGCCATGCTGCTTGCTTTTAGGAATCTGTAAATATATATAAAAAACTTCTTTCTTCATGAAATTATTTCCATATGGGTGTGTCTTATCTTACCTGGTTTAAACAAATCCCAATTACTCTTAAAACATATACCTTTTTGTAGTGAATAAGTTGTCTTTTTATATGTCCTTATATCATCAATGACAGTTCTATGAAATAGGTATTATTTTCATTGACAGAGCAAACAACTGAGGTATGGTGATGGCAAAGCCATTTTGGACCAAGCTCTACCTTATCATACAAAAAATATATTAACTTTGGGGATAAAAAATACAATAACGCCTGTCTAGTCTCTTTGTTGATTCATTTGTAAAGTCAAGCCGAGAATGTCTATCTTGTAAATATTATAATAATATTTTTTTCTTTTATCCATCTAACAAATAATAATTTTATTATATCTATATTTTTGTGTATGGAACTATAGATTTGAAACTTCTACATCTCGGCAAATGGATTAGTTTTCTGTAAGCCAACAATCTTTTCAAAATAAATAGAAAGCCAAATTGCAAAAAAATCTTGATTTTAAAAGCATCAGTGAGCTTCTGAAGAAATTAGTCTACGGAGACTAAGTTTCCAGAGACTGGTTAGCTATGGAATGGTGAGCAAACTATCTCTAACCTGTGTTCCCTGAATTTGCTGGTCTGGGTGAAGGTGAACACCTGAGAACACATAAGCTCTGCCCTGAGAGAGGATCACACTGGAAGACAGAGTCATCATCCTATTGGACAATTAAATGATAGAAAAGACAAAATCAAGTCATAGGGTTTTCAAACGCACACCAGTTTTGTTCCCAAGACATTTGCCAAACTGAGGCTGCACTATGCAGAAGAATATCAATTCAATTTGAAAACACTTGAAAATAAGAATTTTTTAGTTTCACAGAAGACAGAAGTTAGATTTCAGGATCTGATAGTTAGAAGTCCTGGTGAACGAGTCATGTTCTCACCCAAAAATTCGAGGCACTAAACTTTCGAAGCAATAGCAAGCCAGAAAGAGACCGAGAATTTCCTAAAAGCAATACATCCTTAATTGGACTCAACTCCTAATTGGATTAAAAGGGTCTAGCATCACTTCCCCTAGAAAAGGAAAGATTAAACTCTGATGAGAAGAAAGCATCATTCAGAACTTTTACAATTGTTATAAAAAAGTGTTGCTTTCACTTAAAAGCTACTAGTCTTTTCAAGTAGTAGTACAACTTTACAATAAAAAAACAGACAAAACAACAAAAAGCCCCACAAAGAAAGTAAACTATTTCACAGGTGAGCTAGATATTGGAATGATCAGATAATGACTTTAGAATAACTATGGTTAGTTGTTCAAGAAAACAGAGCAGAAAATGAATAGTTTTATTTGAGTATTATAATCTAAAAATAATCAAATGGAAGTTATTCCATCCAGAATATCCACAATTAAGAACTCAATAAGTGAATTTAAAACAAATTAAATTAAAAAGGCAGCATTAGTGTACTAAAAGATAGATCAAGCTAAAAATATTGAAAAGCTGAAGCACAAAGAAAAATAGAAGGAAAAATATAGCAGATGTCAGACACCCCAACCAAGGCAGAGTGAAAAGTCTACTACACATGAAATTAGAGTTCCAGAAAGAGACAGAGATTTTGACAGAAGGACAACTAGTGGTCAAGGATTCTACAAACTGACAAAGACTTCAATTAATATTTTTGAAACCCTGCAAATATCAAGCTAAATAAACATAAAGAAAACTACATTAGCTTCAAAGTAGCAGCGAGAACAAATTGATAATTCCCTAACAGAAACTATCGCAGGTAGAAGACAATGGAATAGTATTTTTTAAATATTTAGTGGGAAAAAATGTCAGCCTACAATTTAAAACTCAATAAAATTTTATTCTAAATGAAGGAGAAATAAAGAATATATGATCTCTGTAACTGTGGAATACGACTCAAATTCCTCAGTCTGACCTTCAGGAAATTCCAGGTATATTTCCATGACAGTGCTCAAGTTTATTTTTTAATTATGGCTAAGTCTGTGTCTGTGTACAGCAGCTCCTGGATAAGCCAAACTTGAACTCGTTCCAAATATCTGCTTAAGATCTTTGTCCTAATTTGAATGTCTTTAACTTGATGCCAATGTTTAAAGTTCAACTTATCTTTACCCTAAAACCCAGCTCATGCTTTCCTTTCAAAGCCCTCCTAGATCTCTATAAAGTCCTACTCTCTGCAAACCATTCATTTTGGACTTGATGCAAATTGCCTTGCATTGCTATTTATTAGTTTTGTAAGTACCATATTTCATCAGATTTAAGATGCACTTGCAATGCCTTAATAGTGGTTACAGTAACCTTTTGTTGCTTTGAATTTTCTTTTGTCTATTTTAAGAGATTTGGCAATGCTTCCTGTTCTCAGGTGTTTTGAGATCTATCTATCTACTTATCATCTATCAACTTATCTATATAAAAAGTGTAGCACATCTTCACCTTCTTATTTTCAGTAGTTTCTGTTTTTCAGCTGCCCATACATATTGGGATTTCACTTTAAAATAAATAATTGCAAAAAGTATGGAATTTTCTCAAAAAAGCAATTATTTACCTGATTTGTGTATAATTTATATCCATTTTTAGTTTTTCTGCATGCACAGATTTCTTATTGCCATCATATAGCATGGATAATATTTTTAAGACATTCTAAATAAATTAACCTCACTCAATGCACATAACTCAATTGAAGTGGTAATGATGTGAACAACTAGGAACTCGTCTTCAGCATGTTTGATTATTAAATCCTGACAGCTATATCCTGAATTTAGCCTGGTCATCAGTAACGATATGACATATCTCAATTTAAGAGGACTTAAATTGATAAAATAAATTAATCTTAAAATCAACAAAAATATTATATTCTTCCTGAAGTAGGCCCTAAGATCCCAGGGGGTCTTAAGCATTCTTTCCATGCTTTTTGGTATAATGATATAGTTTCTAGTACAATACTGTACACATAGAAGACACGAGTATAGGCAATGTAGTAAAGAATAAAATTTAATGAAACTAGGCAATAAAAACTTACTGAATAAAGAATATGTGCTTTTACCAATCAATATTCTACTTTATCAATATTAGCCAAGATTTATCTTTGAATTTATCTTTAGACAATATTCTTTGTTCTTCTAAAGGGGTCTGTGAATATTTATAAGGAGTTTCATGTGTACCCAATATACACTATTCTAGAATATAGTATATTCGGTTTATCTGGGCAAAGGTGGCTCTCTACTGACTTTCCTGCCAACAAATAAATCATACCTTATTTGATTGAATGAGAGTTGACTCTAAAATCATAACGTTTGTAAGTTTCTCTAGCAAAGTTATTATAAAAGTCTCAGAGAATTTTGATTATTACTAAGTCCCCTTCATATATTTGGAGCTGTTAAAATTTTTATTTTGGGGTCAGAAGCACTAGTATACAAAAGCTCTCTATACAGAAGTATATGCCTGAATTAATTGCTTAAAGCATGCTGAAATTCTTATGGTTGATAGAACAATCTCACTAATTTGGATTGAATAATTCAGATGCATTAATTTTAAACTTGTCAAGTGGGATGAAAGATACTCCACATATCTGGGGAACAGGAGAGCAAGAATATTTGCAAATTTTATAGTGTATAAGAGTTGTGAGAAAATGTCTTATTTAAGAAACTTTTCAATATCTTAAAACATTCATTTTATACTAAAATCCAGTGTTTAAATACTTTTAATCTATTAATTAAAACAGATTCTTAAGACTGGTCATTTAAAGTACTCCTGTGTGTTCTTTACATTAACGAAGCTGATATGATACAATGAGAATCTTTCCTTGGAATCAGAGGCTTAATCAATCATGAGGTAGAAGTAGGACAACATATTTAATTAGTGCTGGTTCTAGTTTTCATAAAAGAACAGGGATAAGGAGTACCTCATAGCCATTTGTGAGAAGTAAATGAACTAATTGTGTGAACATTTCTTAGCACATGCTCATGTGGACCAAGAAATTATCAGGAGGTAACATAATTGGGAGAGTGTTTAATTGAGATTGGGATCATGATCTGGGTGTACAACCAAGGAACCATCCCAAGATGTGTACCAGCAGGGTCAAGGCATAGAGAAAGTTTAAAGGGTCAGGTGGGGTGTAGTCTGATATTAGATAACTTGTTTTGAAACATTTGATTAGTTCTAAAGTGTGTTTGATTTTCTGTGATTGGCAGACAAGAGTCTTCAGAGAGAAGGCTGCAGTGTGAAGTTTGTTGTAACAATCTGGGGATGGTTTCTTGTTCCTTTCATAGAAATGTATTGCTGAGTCAGGCTGCCTCAGTAATTGAACGGAAGTCTCCATGTGGCAGTTAGAGACAAGATGGAGTCCTTTTGATTCAAAGTAGGTTCCACAGTTGGAATGGGAATGCATATTTATTGAATCAATAGTTGATTATTTAATACATATAATTAATCAAAAATAATAATGAAAAAAATAATTAAAATAGTTTCTGTTCAAACTATCATTTAAAAAAAGAACAGGCATACATTTTTACTATAAAGATCCAGAGAGTAAATAATTAAGACTTTATGGTTTCATATGGTCCCTATCCATGTTCTGTTTTTTCCCCCCCAACAATTTAAAAATGTAAAAATCATCCTGAACTATTGGTACAAAAGAGAGGCAATGCTACAGTTGGCCTGTGATCAAAGTTTTCTAATCATTGATCTAACTTTTCTGCCTTTAATCTGTTTTATTTCTGCACTTAAATACAAATTATTAATGTGCTTCCAAGATATTGAAAGAAAAATCAAAACAAACCCAAGCTTAGGTTTCTTGGATAAAAATTGGAGTACTCTCAATTAATATACTAGAGAAAGTAAATTTTCCTTCAGGGGTATTTTAGTACTTCCCAGAAAACTTCAAAGAGAATTACAGAGACAGTGATTTTTCCTTCTGTCTATGAAAAAAATCAAACACTTTTATGAACTTGTGCACATTTTAGAAAACAGGGAAGTTTGTATTTTGTTTGATTAGAAAAAGTGAATTCTTCAAAGGTGCTTCTGTTAGTCTCATAGGTATACACATTGATTAAGATTTCTTATTAACATACAATCATCTCCAAATGTTTCCACTTAATTGCTTTTTATTTCATTTAAGTACCAATGTTCTTTATTCTCTCACGCAGTTTAATTAGCGTGGAAGGTCACTGAGAGGTGTTAAGGCACAAACTTGCCCAGAGGAAGTAGTTGATGCCTGGATGGCTTCTAATTATAGAGCATCCTAGAATTGCAAAAGAAAAGGGGGCTTAGAGAGAGAACAATAACGAAAGAACTAAAAATGAGCATGAGGCATCCCTGTGCACATGAAGAACAAATACTCAGCTCCTATTTTTCTTTTCAGGTCACAGCTGGATATGGTACTAGCAGGATATAAAATACACCATAAAGTAGTTTATAGATTATTTTTCAACATTTACTGAACACCTACTATGTACAATGATTGTGGTGGGTCCTTGTAGGGACTATTAAGATGTTGAGTGAAACGCTCTTGAAAAAACTATGGAATTAAATACAGAGTGATTCAATAGTGGTATCACATGAAAGGTGGGAATGTAATTCTTTATTATTTGTTAAATACATTTTCATTACAGATTTTGACATTTTTTATTTTACTAAGTTCTTGCTATATTATACTAGAATCTGGCTATTTGTTCACATAATCTATAGTGTTGCCCATATGTAGGTATGCCTAGAAATATTGCTTTTAGTCAAAAACAATGTACTCCTTTATATAGAAGGGGTCTTTATTAAAAATATTTGTTAAAATCCAGCAATACATCAATGGAGTTAGTTATTAACATGACAAAATCATTTTAATTTTATGAACTAATTCACTTCATAATTGCTGCAAACAAACTGTACCTTGATAGCATTAAAATAGAATTACATGTAAATACTTAATCGACAATTTTCACAATGACACCTAAGAGATAAATCCAGGTATCTCTATAACTTACATTAGTGTATTTCAAGAGGATCACTTCTCTATAAGCAAACTGTACATTAGACTGTGTGGATGATAACTGCATACAACATTTTCAGAGCTGTTTTTATGTGTCAGGCATGACTCAAGAATTTAATAAGCAACTGAATCCAATTTAATGATACACAATCGAAAAAAAAGTATATTATTAAATATCCATTTTCCAGATGGGAACGCAGAAGCAAAGAAAAATTAACTTCCCCAAGTCAGATGTTTAGAAGTAAAAAAGTTGGAAATTAAACTCACTCTGTGTGACTCCAACATCTTTGACTAGTAATTCAAACTTAAGGTTGGTATATATACATCATAAAGTTTGAAGTGGTATGATTGGTTATTCACTCCACATCATGAACGAGTAAATATCATTACATGTTCATTATGTACGTTTACAGTGTAATTATGGTTCAGATCCAATGTGCATACTCCCACCTAGGTGGAGAGTATGACTTATGACTCAATCCAGCTATGTATAATTATATTATCATGCATTGGGAGAAATCTACATTGCAATAACAAGCATATAATATAAGTCACTTGGCATTAAAATGTAGTGATGGGGAATTTACAAGCCACTAAGACCAGGTTCCCAAGACAACTGTGAGATCAGCAGTGTGTGGTGTCTGGAATTTCCCTTGTACTCTCAGGTAGGGTCATGGTTCTCCAGTAGAACCTCAGGTAGCAGGTGCCAATGTCTGGAGAAGGCTTCAGAAACCTCACCAGTATGAATTCCAAAGTGTTTCACTTTGGCTTAGTTCAACTCCTCTACTTACACTACTCAAAGGAAGTATTATTAGAGTCACTTGTTAAGTTTTTGGCTTGACCTCTCTGCTCAGCTAGGCCTTTATCCAAACTACCCATCAGTTTTGGAGCTGGTCTCTTGGCACAGAGGGACATTCATCAGTGTCTTTCTGGAATGTCTCAGTGTCCTTTGATCTCTCCTGTCTTAGTCTGCTTATCAATGTCCTCATAAACTAGTGGTTGCTTTAATTTAAAATTATCAGCATAAGTCACTCTTTTAATTACACTCGATTCTTGATCAGTCAGAATCATTATAATTATCATCCATATAACAACATTTCCAAAGAATTTTCTTGGTGAGAAAAGTTTATCTTATATTTCTGTGCTCATCTATTCACTTCTCTGGGTCTCAGTTCTCTCACATATGTAATGAGAGGATTTGGTCTTGACTCAATCTCAATATTATCTGTGTTTTCTTTTAAGATATTTAAAAAAGTGTAATGCCGTAACTTTCATACAAACATAAAATGAACATGTGTCTAAGTGTTTCCTTTACTAAGTAATAGAGAACCAGTAAGATGTTACAGCAGATTGAAAGAACTGGAAATATCACAAATTTATAGTTTGCATTGGAATGCAGAAATTAATTTACAAATAGATGCCTAAGCTGGTTCAGAGCTCCAGTAGAATCAGTTAACTGGGAGGGCATGTTAGACAGCACTTTATATTTCATTGAAGATGCCTGGTGATCTTTTAGTCCAATTTAAAGTTTTTCACAATTTTCAATCACCCATCAAACCAAGTCCTACTGGAAGTCTCATGTATAAAACAGGTACGCTATGGCTGTTTTGATGGAAGCAGTGGGAGAACAGAGTTTACCTGTCAATCTCACCCTCAATCACCCACCAAATAATACCCAAAGTTCTCATACAACTACCCTTAACACAGCTCCTAAGGCCATGATGACTATATGTTCTCTTTACTCTCTGTAATTTCCTGACTCTCCTTTTTGGAGGCAACCTGAACTGCCAGAGATGAATACATTTTGCTGGCATCTCCTAGTGACAATTCATTAGATTTCCAGAAAATCAGGAGCCTTTTTTCTAGAGGAACCTGAGATTCCTTCCAGTGATCCTCAGAGACCCTCCTGGTCTCCTATGTTTAAAATATGGAAAGTTAATATGCCCACAATAAGGCCTTCTCTGAAGCCTGTGCCTGTTAAACCCCAGGATAATCTTTTCAATGAGGACCTGGAAGCTCTTCCTTCTGCCCTACTCTTCCTTCTACTTATGCCTTTGAACAGAAGGCATAAGGTTCTCAGATAATGTGTGTATAGTCAATGGATAATTCATTAGCAGAGTTCCAAGGTATGGACAGATGAAGGGATTGATCTGGAAAGGTTTGTTTAATTAGATTGGAAAAACTCATAGTGGGTTACAACTAATTTGTAGGAATCTGTGAGATCAAACCTATGCTGAAGACTTAGTATTGACATAAATTTAAATGAGCATGTTTCTTCTATGGGCATCATTATTGGGAATATTTTCTACTAAGAGGGATAAATTTTACAAAATTAGTTGGTATTTCTTTCACCATTTCAACTCTATATCAGAGCTAATCTAAATACCCCCAGGAAGAAATTTTCTTATAGACTGACTTGAGGTATTCTGCTGGCTCTACTGTTTATGACTATGCCATATCATTTCCAAGTTTCCTACAGTTTTCAACTCTCTTCTGATTACTTTTCTTTTTCACCAACCAAACCACCAGTGCACACAATTAATCTTTCTTTCTTTCTTTATTGATTCTACCTGTTCTATTAAAATACAATCATTACAATGTGTTTATTGAGCAAGTTAAATACTTATTTGCCTTCTTAAAGGAAAAGAAACTGTCAATTGAAACAATTTATAAATTAATTTTTGTTTTTTCCTTATTATTTTCTGTTTTTTTTGCCCATAAAGTACTCTATCTCGAAGATGCAATCATAGTAGAGATTTAACTTTATTGTGATTTTTTTCCCATAAAATATCATAGCTATTTTCTAGGTTGCTATACAGTATTTATCATTGTCATTGCTCATTTCTTATTTACATGCATGATTTTTAGTTTGGCAGATACAGAAATTTTGGAAATTTAAATCCAGAAATGTACAAGGGAGAAAGAAAGAACCATAAAAAATTCCTCCAACTACGATAATTACTAATTTAAAAATTATTCTTTCATTCATCTTTTCACACATACATACACAGAGGTTTCAATATAATTTTATGTAAGTGTTTCATATATATACAGATATAACAAATTTTTTTTCAGTAATACATTTTGGACATTTTAATTAATATAGAACATGAAAATTAATATTGATGTGCATTATAACTTTAGGGCCTGAAAAATACTACAATGCAACTTTTTAACCACCAGCTTTTTAGTCAATTTCTTATGGTGCAGAGGAGTGGTCGCCAGTTTCTCCCGGTCTAGACAAGGCTGCTACACACTTCTGGAACTATCTGCCTAGTGTAAGTTTCAAGTACAACAAAGACAAGGCTTTTTTAAACATTAAAAATTTTTTTAAAATCCTGCTCTTTTCAAAGTTGCAGTATCTTACCCTCCTATCATCAGTGTGACTGATTTCTTTTTTTTTTCCATACCTGCTCCGCTACTTGATTGTAAGTTGTTCTAGTGTTTTAGGGGAAACTGGCAATAGTATCTCAGCCTATACAAATTTGTGCTTCTTTGAGTCCTCGAATGTTTGAATATAGCTATATATATATATATATATATATATATATATGTAATATGCGTTATATATTTTTTGTTGTGTTTATATCTTCTTTAATGACATGGCCTTTGATGTCCTTTGTCCAGATTTCTACTGAAGCAATCATTTTTTTTTCTAAGTTTTTGCTTTATTTTCCTTATAAAATATCTAAAATTTGTCATATGGATTTAAAAATTTCTTCATTTTTTTTTTCATGATGATTGACTATTATATGCTAAAACATTACATTTATGAAGTTTTTGGTAGCTGTTTTTGCTAGTGCTCATATATCTGAAATGTGCACGGTCAAATTATCAGTGTTTGCCTTTACTGTTTTTAGTGTTTGTGTCACAAGTGAAAAGACTCTTCTGTAGATTATAAAATTATTGCCTCATTTGTTCTTCTAATCTTACTGGGATTTTATTATTTTTTAGCATTAAACTTGATATATCCAGGGCTTGTCTTGATACAGAAGAATGTGTAAACTGAAAAATTTTAATCCAAATGCTGGCCATTTGTTTATCTTCATAGAACAATGGAAAAGTAAAGACCAGTAGTTCAGGTATTATTTGCACTGAAAAAACATGATTAAACCAGATAATGCCATATTTGAAGAGAGTATGTCAAAGAAAATTGGAAACCAATATCATTACTGACTGTGGGCATAATTTTAATTGATGATGGGGACTTTATAATATAATATTTATTATTTATATTATATATCTATAATATAACATTTATTATTACATTAGGTATGTGTGCTTATGAGTAGAGAAATAGTTGGAGAGATCAAATTTAGACATAAAATGTTAAGGAGGTAATGAACTAGAGAGCATGTTTTCTATGGGATATAATTACTTTTTCAGCAGTATATAGAAGACATGAACAAGAATAGAAGGATTCAGATTTGAGAGGGTAAAATACAAATTTTGTTTCATAGAGCATTTTGCTAAGTGAAGCACAAACTCTGTCTTCATTCAAAATATATGAACTGTGTGGCCGATAAGATAGGATTGGTCTTCTGGGTAGGACCCTGAGGAATTGAAATGTTAACAGACAATACGTTAGTCGAATGCCTCAAGCAATCACAATTAATGAGAAAACAGGGTGGAGACAGACTTCACTGAGCATGGGACCAAGGGATTACACAATCTTAAAGGAATTTTGTGTTAGTGGACCCAGCTGTTAAATGGCTTTATTGGGGCAAGTCTGCGAAAAGGAGAAAAAGTGCCTATATTTCAAATTCTTAAAACTCTAGTTAGTTTCATGGGGAGACAAGAATGAACACAGGTAATTATAAATTAGATCTTTATTTCACATTGTATTTTCATTTACTCTCACATCTATTCTCTTTTATTCACTTACCTACCTATTCCTAGATACTTTAATTGTTGCAACTTTATAGAATATTTTGACCTCTAAACTCTCAAAAGTTGCTTTTTTAACTTGAATTTTTCAGAATTTTACTAAATCGGTTCTGACGCTTATTATACGTGCAATTAAAGTCATTATATCAAGTATCCCAACTTCCTTTATAATATCTGTCGCTACCACTTGCCATCTAAGCTCCATTCAGGAATGGATAGATTAAACTACAGCAGCAAACTACGTGCAAATCTCAGCAGGTTAACCAACGGAAGTTTATTTCTTACTGAAAGTGTATGTGCTATGTAGATTGCATGAGTGGGGCAGTTATTTAGCTACTCAGGCTGACTGGAACACCAACATTTTATAGTTGTACTTCACGGAACCTGTGGTCTCCTCGGCTCCCCAGTGGCCACAGTATGGGAAGAGAACTTGAAGATTATTCATGGACTAAAGAGACATGCTTTCCTTTTTCACAACTCATTTTCTAGAATGGTACCATCCAACAGAAATGTTTTATAATCTACACTGTCCAATATGGTAGCCAATTGTCATTTGAAGCTAATGAAATGCGAACACTTGCAATGTGCCTGATATAACAGAGGAACTGAATTCTATGTATGAGAGAAGAATAATTTAATTTCTGAATATAAATACCTACTTGTAGTTAGTAGCTACAGTATCACCTCGTCTTGCCTAAATTCAGAGGGACTGCATGGCTAAGGAAATCAATTAAATATTCAGTGAGTATTGCTTTCTCTGCCTTTACTCATAAACAGAACAGCACCAGACACATGCACGCACGCACACACACACACACACACACACACACACACTCCTCTTGAGACTTTCATTGTAATGTCAGCAAAATCATATTTAGATCTTTAGACCATAGAATATTCCTTTTAAAGAAAATAGTTATATAACTTTGCTTTTATTCTAGTGTTCTTTTGTTTTTAAGTTATGTTTCTTGATTTTTATTCGCATAAAGTATATATATATATTTCCTTTACAGCTGACTTGTGAGCCAGATCAGCACTAGCGTTTTAGTTCTCTGACTTATCTTCAACTAATGTAACCTCTAATTACCTTAAAATAGGTATGTAACCTTTTAAAAAGTCAGTTCCCTCATCTATAAAATTAGGAGTCTGAAAGTACCTACCTACACAGTTTTATCACTGTTACTAAAATACCACTATTATTTCTCCTTCTACTTTAACTATTATCTTATTACTGTTTTTTTTCATGATAATTGTTATTATTTTCATTATTATTAGGTAACAAACTATGTGGGCAATATTATTTAGTTTATACAAGAACCAAATGAGGTTAATGCACTTAAATCTGATAAGAATGAGGTTAGCACAATGACTGGTTCCTGTTACATACTCAATACATTTAGCTGTTATCATTGCTAGTGTTAATATTATCATCATCACTGCATTGTGGTTACCTCCTTAATATCCCTTTCATTCTTCCTCATTATGAATGAGCAATTCTCATGGGGATTATGCTGACCTCCAGCTCCATAGGTGAATAATTCCACCCCATTTTTACAATGACAAGTTCAGAATGGCCACATAACCTAGACCAAAACCAATACATGGATTACTTATAGTCATAATGACTTGTTTATGACCAAGATACACCAGTTAGAAAGAAGCCCAGGATTTTAGCTTAGTGGTTGGAGAAGGGATGATTTCTCCTGCAGGATATAAAAGAAAAGGGGAGATCAACAGATAGAAATAGGATTTTTGTTAATACCATGTCACCATATGGAACATCATTGTAACCTTTGGATTTTTTAGTTACATGAGTCAATAAATTCCCTTTATTGCTTAAAGTTTTGTTCTTTCACCTACTATTAAATAAATTCTTATTGAAATAATGATTAGCCTCATAATCCTTAAAATATTCTAATTGAGAATTTTCAATATATTGGGAAGCTAAATATAATGATCTTATAATCTCTTTGTTATTGGGCATATTATCAAATTCTTACTGTTTATATTACTTTTTTGATGCTTCTTTTGGGATTTTCTAGGCAGATAATGTAATTTGAAAAGTAAAATAATATCGTGTTCTCTTTTCAAAAATTAAATTATATTTTCTTTCTTAACCAATTGTATTGGCTAGCAATCCCAGAAGAATGTGCAGAAAAAAATGGTGAGATCAAGCATACTTCCTTTATTTTTGACATTCATGAGCCTTTATTGAGGTGTATCAACTTAAAATATTTTTATTTTCCTATTTTGTTATAATTTTTGATAGCAGCTAGGTCCACTAAAAGTGTAATTTCTTCAAAGGTATCAGAAAATGATGACAAGGAAGCACAAACCTTTTTATAGAAAAAAAGACAGCTGAATGAGATATAAAGGGAACTAAAAATGTGAGGAAAGTGAGAAAATAATTTCATCACAGAACTTAAAATTGGATTAGAAACAGTAAAGCATGTATTTGGAAGAAGTCTAAATCAGCAAAGTGGGGACAAGTTTAAGAAAATCTGAAAGAAAAGCAGCAAGAAGGTAAATATAAGAAAGTTCAGAGAAAATTATAACAAAATATGGAAACTTATATCTCTACATCTCTAAATTGGATTGTACTATAAGAAACAAGGACTAATTATGGATCAAAATAATCCTAAAACTAGAGGAGAAAAAAAAATCTTCATTTAAAATGCTTTCAAGTTATGTAAAAAAATAATGATAGCATCATTATAGAAGAAAAACAAGTGGAATGGGATGTGAAGGGTTTTTTCCAAAAGAAAATAAAAGTTCTGTCATTCTGACTTGCTTAGTTCCACTGCTGTTGAATTTGTTGGCACTTTTGGTAATGATTTGAGTTAAAATGAGGCTTCAAAGCCTTTGAGCTTTTCATTTTGTGCTTCAGCTTTTCAGTCACCTTTGGTTTGAGGCTGCAAATTACATTCTTTTCCATCCCCCGCCCTTGTAGCTAAAAACCCAGTTGTGAGGAATAAAATAGGGCAGAGGCTGTCTGACGTGATCTTTTCTCTTCACTTGTTTTAAATGCCAACTGAGGTGGGGCTGGTGGCAACTCCAAGCTGGCTCTCTCCATCCCTGCTCGACCTCTCCACAGCAATGGGCTCTCCCCCACCCCACCCCCAGCTGAGGCAATCTCTGCTCTGGGATCCTGAAGGCAAGCAGGTAAATCTGCAGCACATAAAGGCCTTCCTTCCTCAATTTGGTGTCCTGCTCCAGTGCTCTGTGCAATGAAGTGAGAGAGGCCTGTGATGTTTCTGGAATTCCTTCCCCATTTGGTCTAATTTGTATTGTAATAAGCCAATGTTCTCTGAAGCTGTAGCAGGGAGATGGGGCCCTTAAGAGTTTCTGCATGAATAAAGAGTTTTTCTGTCCTTTCTCTTTGTCCTCTTCTTTTACGCATTATCCTATAGGACATGGGAAAATATAATAAATACATAGAGTAAATATCTATTCATATTTTCCTGTGTCTTATTCTTTAATCCTATCATAAATTACATCTGTTTATTTTTCCCTCTTGGCCTAATACCTAATAAAGACCCTGGACAGAATCCTCAATGCGCTTGTCCCTTTGACATGCTGCTTGATATGTTTTTGTTACAAGAAGCTCTATCTAGTGAGTGGTGACTGTTGTCACACTCTTAGTTCCCAGTTGATTTGAGGATGATAGGAAATATTTCAACGCAAATATGAGCAGCTCTACCACTGTACTTCAGTCAGGGTCAAGTCGGGAAAATAGTGTCTATACCTTGTAGGTTGTTAGATGGATTTCAGTGGGGAACTAGTGACCATAGTGTTAAATTTGATGACAGCCAATGGGAGAGATTAGCAGCTCCAGAGAGCTGCTCACACTGTGAGACGGGGAGACAAAGGGAGAAGGGAGCAGTATGACCTGAGTTTGGGAGCCAGAAGTGCTCATCATGGAGAAGTGGCAACACCGTGGACACATAGGCACCATTGATGAGAGAGAAAAAGACATAGAGAGAGAGAGAGACAGACAGACAGGCAAACAGAGAGAGAGAGAGACAGAGAGAGAGACAGAGACAGAGACAGAGAGACAGAGAAACAGAGATAGAGAGAGAGAGTCTTGAGGTATGTCATATGCAATATTCTTTGCTCTTCTAAAGGCATCTGTAAATATTTCTGACGGGGTCCATGGGTACCCAATACACAGTATTCTAGAACATATAGAACATAGTATATTCTAGACATGGAATAAAACCCTCTGTCTTCCTGTTAATTTGTCATTGATGGGGAACGTGTTTTATATTGTGCAGAGACTATGTACTGATAGAGGGTAGGAAGGGAGATTTTGGAGCCAAGAAAGGGATACAGGAAAAGAACGCTGCCAGCACTGAAATCTCATAATTTACTGTGTGCGCTTCAGACAAACTTGAGATAAAAACAAAGATGGTACATCCCTTGTAGTGAGTGCAACTGAGCAAATAGTGGACTTCCAGTTGACTGTACATTCTCTTTGATGACCCTTTCAAAGTTTTGTCTGAGTCTGAAGCCTGATCTAAGGGAGACTGTGTCTGCCTGCAAATCAGTCTGATAGTCTGAATCTCTCCATAATGGAGCGTATGACTAAGTGGGACTCTATAATAAAATAAGGCGATTGGAAGATTCTGAGCTTCCTTCAAATCCTTGAAAACTCCCTTCTCTGACTCCTTTTCTGTCCGATATTTATTCAGTCTCGTAAACGTGGACATACTCTACTGAATAAAATCGGGGTAGTACTTTTGTACAGTAAAGAAAACAGGCTGAATTCAGGGTGAGTGATCTTAACCAAACGTGGATTTTTCTCCTGGAATATAGCCTACAGAAACTGTGCTGTGGCCTACCTGAAGATTTGCAATGCTTTTGTGTCTCTATACAGTTCAGTCCTGCTCATAACTCAGCATCTTAAAATCGATATATTAGAGAGAAATAGTGAATAGGACACCTCCAGGCACACCTTTAGCAGTGTTTTTCAAAGGCTTTAATATATTATATTTTTAGGTTAACTGGAAATTATCTGAAACATTATTTTACTTTTCTAATAAGAAAAATAGCTTCTCACCACCCCATGCATTTCCAACTGATTTCTAGAAATCTCTAAAGCTAAACAAAGATGCCAAAAGAGCAGTAATGAGAAAAAGAAAATTCTAAATACACATGGATAACCATTTTATGAACCACCCGTTTCTTCCTTATAGTGTTGTCTGGGCGAATTTTCCCAGGTAACTGGTTACTTATTTGAGGCTTTATTTGTGCTAACTAATTTTTTTCCCACATGAGGGCATCAGTGCTCTAAGCAGTTTTAGAATTCACCCTCCTTTTTGACTTTAAGAGGTTTATTTTGAGAAAATGAAAACGCTTTACAAGCCTCATACATCTTAGACTATATAAAATTAACATTTGATTTTTCTTCCTGGAAAAGTCATTCATTCTTTTCTCTCATTCATTTAGCAGTGTAATTGTACCTTCTTAAATGGGGGGAAGAAACGATGACACACCTGTGGCATTGTCACTCCCCATGCCAATTTATGCCTTCACAGTCACCAGGGTCAATTAGTTTCTGTTATATTAAAGTGATTTGTGGGATTTGGATGAGCAATAATACTATAACACATGTTCATTTGCAATGAAAATTAATCCATTTCAAAAACTTTATATGTATATGTGTTCATATTCCACGGATTTATTTTTGCAGCCATCATACATTATTCTTGGTTAATTCTAAATTTCACACTTTTAGTTGAGAGCAGTTCAAAGTAATAATATAGATAAAACTAATATAGATGGATCCCAGGTATATTACTCTCAGTCTAGTTATTGGCATAAGGACTAAAATTGTCAGTGAGAACTTTCAATGGCTTGACTTTCCCCTCTCAATTAAGAACGAATTAATCACCTCAGCATCAATATCATCTACAATAAGCCTGACCTGCTTTTCTAGCTTTATCACTGCCAACTCCATTCTCAGATGATGAATAAGTTCCAACAACCGGTACTTCACACACCTCTTTTCGCACAGGGCAAAGATATCCCACACATGACGGCCTTTTCTCATTCTATCCAACCTGCCTGAGGTAACCTTAGCCCCCATTTGAGTCTGCAAAATCCTAGCTCCCTTGTGAGATCCTCTGATTCTCACTCTCACTTCACTTTGTTTGTCCCCTAGGGTATGATTCATTTTTAAAAGAATGACAGGGACATGTTGCAGTAACTGTTTTGATTCATTGACATAAACCAACCCTGTTTTATTATTTACAAATATACTGATGTCCTCCTAATATTTTATTGCAGAAATGATGCCAGACCCATTTTTTTGTTCCTTTCCAGGAGAAGTATTTTGGTGGAATAAGGAATTCTCTTCTGATATTTCTGTGAGGTCTTTCTTTTGTGTCTCTATGAGTTTGCCCCCTTCCATGGCCCCATCCAATATTTAATGTGTGATATGACTATAACCTTTAACATCTATCTAAGAGACATGGTTGGCAGGTTTTATTCAATCCCTGAGTTCTGATCCCTCCAATTCCTGTCTGTGACATTTCTATACTGTGACTGGGGAGTCACCAGTTTTACTTTGCACATGAGAAGTCAAGTTCAGTTACTGTTCTAGAGCCAACAGGAAGCAGAGCAGGACAAACGTTATAGTTTGCCTGCATCACAAGCTTCACCTCTTTGCTTTATTGCTGCTAGAGAATTTTGAGCCTATGATTTGTCTGTTTTCTCTGCTGTTGTAGAGTTTTCTTTGCAATCTAAAAAGGGCAACAATTGTTCACTAACTTCACAGAAGTTAGTGAAAAAAATCCAGCAAAGGCTTCTGAAGTCATAGAAGTCCTTCACTATACACACAGCTTGAAACTATAATGGCTGCATTCCTTCATAATTTATAGTTCAATTATTCAGTCAACAAATGATGAGGGTGCGCTTCTCCAGTGCCAAGTTCCAAACGCCTTTGCCAACAGGAAGCTTACATTATCAAGTCTATGTTATGAGTTTTTATGAATTCTGAATTTAACTTTTGCCGATGTATTTTCTTCTGGGAGAAATATATGATTCAGTGTCCTGGGAAAACAATGCTTTGAACTTGTTACTCTATTTGAAGAAAAAATGCACACACATGCACAAACAAAAATTACAAATGTATGTGTGTGTATATACATGTGTACATACACATTGTATATATACATGCATAATATATACACATACATATGTTTTATATGTATGAACACATAATTATGTGTGTGATTTTTGCATATATGCTATATACATCTTATTTATATATATGAACTATTTTGAAAAAGGTAGAATGGAAAATTATTAATTGTTAAAATTAATAATTGTTAAAAATTAACAATTGTTAAATAATTGTCAAAACAATTGCAAAATAATTGTTAAAAGTAAACAATTATGGATGATTGAGTTAACCTTATCTACTATTTGCACTATATCAGGTCTAAGGCACTTACTCTACTTAATACTTTTTTCCCCAATCACCTTTAGTGTGGCTTCAAGTCCACACTTCATATATCACAGCTTCATATATTTTCTGATTCAATGTGACTGAGTTTCCAAGAACTTCTCTTCCTTCCTTGTAAAGCTTCTTTCAAAGATTGTGCGAAATACTCTGGTCTATTCAGGAAGAGTCATGCATAAAGGTGAACTGTCTTTGTTTTACGGCTGAACAACTGTCCCTCTTGTAGCTCCTCAGGGGGAATGTACTTAACGTCATCAATGAGTCTTTCTCTTAAGTCTCCTCACTCTCTTGGTGAACTCTGTGAGTTTGAATACTTCCTGAATATCCTGGAAGTTTTATTTTCCTTCATCTTGTGAATCTTTAAAAAGTGGACGAGAGTGATAAATAAGATATAATACCAAACATTATCTGTGTGGCCCTCATTGTATCCCTATTTTTTTCTTTTTCCCAGTTGATTCTTTAGTTGAGCTAGAATTTAGGTCTGTCTGGAGATAGTGATCTTCAAGAATTCCAGATTCAAGAGCAAAAAGCTTGCCCTTAGTAGAAAATAACAAAGATGTAGTTAAGTAATTCCAGAATTCCAGAACATTGAGTGTTATGGGAGGCGATTGTCGTAGTGTGGTAACTATGGCCTGGGTATATATTTACATGGCAAAACCAAATAATTGTGCAAATTCTCAATCCAACTCATGCAAAAAATTTTCCACTCTTATTTTAATTATCATTGTACCAGAGCTGTTAATATGAGTCTTATAATACTTTCTTCTTCCTCTTCACCATCTCACTTCTCACTTAATCACTTCATCACTAAATTTTCTACTACTTGTTTTAACTTCCCGAAGTCGTGACTCCTGTTTATATTGCTTTCTTCTATAGCTATTATTCCTCTCCTTTTTTTCTTTCTGAAATTTGTGTTTCTCGTTTCACTTACCTTCTTAAATTTTCTTCCCTGTCTGCCCCTAGTTGCTCATTTATATTGGATCATAGTACAAAACTTTGTGCATAGATTTAGTGAACCATTTATTTGCCCATCAATTGAAGCAAGAGGGAGGGAATAAAACCACTCTTTCTATAATTAGTAATAATAATTACTCTTCAAAGACCTCAACTACTCAAGAAACTTAGAGTCATGAGGGTCAAGTTAAAAGTACCAGAGAAAGAAAATATCTGCCCATGACAGTCTTGGGATTTTGGAAAAAATATATTATCGCCTTTGCTGGTGACATTAGTGAATTTTCTTCTTAATGTTAGCCAGTTATGTTTCATTGCATGAAATTTAGGAAACACCAGCTTATTTCACCACAGACAGTTGGGCTTTCACCTTATAATTGTCTTAACACCATTTCTTGCCCAAAATATCTGTTGTTGCAAGATTTAAGGCAGGCCACTCAAGATAGACAATGACAACTGAAGGTCTGGCCATGGTTCAGATAGTGGCAGATGAGTCTTTCATTCTTGTAGCCTCAAAAATTATCCAAATTCAAGCGAATTTTGAGGACAAGGAAGGATGTATATATCACAAACCACACTAATGGGTGTATATCCTGGTTAGTAGCCCTACGTTGGATGAGGAACAAGATGTCCCAAGAGTTTATGAAGAACATACAATGGCTAGTTGCTATGTCCATTATTAGCTAAAATAATTTGCTAATTAGTTCTTGCTAATGGCCAATGATTAAATATTAGCTGTTATTGCTAATTATGGAATGCTGAAGGACTGGGGATGCATCTGTGCGTCAGTCAAGGTAGGCAGCGTTGTACACCAATAACAAATAGCCTCCAACGCTCAGTCCCATAAATCAATGTAGGTTTACATCTCATTCATTCCATGATTTTATGTTGGACCAGAAGAGGACTCTGCTTACTGCAGTACCTCAGGATGATCATACGAGTCATCAGCATGTTGAGTGCTATTCACTAAAGGAAACAGACCTCGCCGTGTGTCAAACCAGCAACTGCATAATCTATCCTGAAAGTGACTCTATTGATGATTTGTTGGTTAAATGGTCACCTGCATCCACTCCTCACATAAGGTGTCAGGAAATGTAACCCCAACATGTGCCCGTAGGGAAAAGCAATGGACATATTTGGTTAATAGCATCAATAATGATCATAAATTGAAAAATCTAGGTCGAATCCTACTTTCAGCAAGTTTAATGTCAGAGTATGTGAAAGGGTGAGGATCAGTGAAGAAAAATTATGGGAAGTAGATTCACATTGTATATAAACAATACAGAACAGTATGATCAAGCAAATAGAATGGGAAAACAGGTGAAGATGTGGCCTAGGGTTGTGGATCATGAAAGGATTCCTGATAAATCTGAGGCTTGAGATGGAGCACGAGTCACTCTAGTGGCAAAGTATATTACACTGAATCCTCAAGACAAACTCAAAATGTCGGCACTAATAATCTTCTTTTATAAACAATGAAGGCAAGGCCCAGAGAGATCAGGCAGAATGAATAAGCGCACAATCTAATTCCAGCTCCATCCAAAGCCCCTGCTTAGAAATATACAGCTAGATCTGAAGGAGGGGCCTCTCCTGTAGGTTTTTCTGAAAGGAAAAGAAATACCAGTTATATTTAACTTTAAGAAACCAGGTTAAATATACCTAAGAACACCTGTCATCTCATTTTGTATTACATAAATTATAACAGTTTCAAAATACTAATTGCTACATGAGGCATTACATCAATCTTGGGCGAGGGGTTGGAAATCCAGTAGTGCTAATTAAATGGTATATTTTTCTAAATGCCATACCTGAAGCTTGGAATGGAAAGAAACAATTCTGGGATTCTACTGTTCATAAACCCAAGTGAATGAATACAACAATGGTTTATTTATGTGGCGCTGCAACTGTGTGCTACACAGCACCTTACAAGGCAGAGAATAGACTGAATACAAATCCGTGAACCTGACTGTTTATTTCTTCTGTTGGCTCTGCGTTACAAGTGTTTAGAAAAGGATAGTGTCACTGAAGAAATTTACATAGAAAGGTTGATTCAAGTCCCCATATGCAGGAGTTTATGAACACAGAAAGGTCTGAACATCAATCAATGTATCCACCCCCCAAACACCACTAAAAGAATGCTGGATTGTGAAAGCAGGTTATAAAATCAAGGCAGCACACAATTAAGGATAAAAAGTGCTATATATTCTGCAACACCTAAGAGGGCAGGCGCATAACAACTTCCTACACATGCCTTCTTGGTCTATGAAGTAGTAGACAATGCTGGAAGGAACGCATCATTTCCAGTAGTTGGGGGTGGAGAGAGAGAGTCAGAGAAAGCAGTGTCTTTTCATTTAATATTAAGAGATGTATACAGGATTTTTTTTCCCCAAAGCTTTCTGGCTGTGTTAAAAGCAATGTTATCGCCTCCATGTTGTCACCTACATTTTCACAGATCAATTACATCTTGTCATTTCTCTTAGCAAATTTTCAGAGCCAGCCAGCACAGAAGTGGGGCATCTTCCCTGGGCTTTGAGGCCTGAGGAGGATACTTGTGCTGCCATTTCAGATATTATAACTGGCAGCCTCCACTGACGACCCAACACTCCCTGGAGTCCCGGCTGAGGCAACCACCTATTGATTTCCTAATTTTTCATCACCAGAAGGCATGGATTTCCATTTTTGCTAATTATATTCTTAATTTGAAATCAGAAAAGGGCAGCGGGTAACACAGATTGTGTGCAGGTTAACCTTCTTCAGTCAACCTTCTCAGATCCTGCTTCATGTTGAATATGAGAACAGAAAATTAAAGAGTGCACAGAGGGAGGCGATTCCCATCTCAAGACACTGATGAGCTTCCGAACGAAGCACAGAGGCCCTTCTTTCCTCCTTTAAGTTTTGGGATTTAACACAGTTGGAAAGTTTAGATTCTAGGACTTTTGCTCTGCTCTCTGCCTAGAATTTCAGCTTGGAGCTGACTCATTCTCTCGTGGAATCATGGGATGGTAGCATTAGGAATCGACATAACTCTCTAGAGCTAGAAATTGATTTTAAGTTGAATACTATTGAACAAGGGGAACATTTCGGTAAGTGAAGAGGGACATTATAATTTGAAGAGGGGAAAAATGATATATTTCCTAAGAACAAGTCTATTACATAGGATCCTGTATAACTTCTGGAAAAAATGTCAGGACTACTAAAATCCCATGCTTACATGCATTTATTTGCTTTTTGAGTTTATCTGAGAGAATGAGAGGAGTTTTATTCTATTGGGTAAGTATTTTCCTATTTAAAGGGAAAGAAAGTGGTGCAGTGGTCCTATTTTCTAAGTTTTAGGGCTTGCAGGCATTGTTTTAATATACTTATATAGCCTTTAGTTACTAGGCTTTTAAACTCATTTTGCACCCAATCGCTTATTGCGTATTTAAAGTGAAACTAGGGTGAATTTGTTAATACAGGGAGACTCAATAATTATCTGTGTCTTATTCCTTTCGTCTTGACTTTTGTTGTTTAAGACTACTGTCTGGTATTACTTGAAAATCCTGTTAGGTATTCCAGTCTTGAAATGCTGAACAGAGTTGGAGAACATAGTTCAACGAAACCTCGTAAGCTCTAAGTTCAAGAGCTTTAGAAACTTTCCCATTCATTTCTCTTTCTCACTGCCTTCACTTCGTTTTACAGATATCCGGATTTATCCACCTATTCCTTAACACCTTGTTAAACTGGCCATCTGCCAGGGCTTGGGTCATCTGGGGACACATTAGCCATTAACTCTTTTTTTTTAATTGAGATGCACTGTCACTGGTTATAGTTGAGATACATGAAAGTTTAGCATCAGTGCTAGGTCTATCCCCATATGCAAGATTATTCTGCTTATTTAAGGAATGGGATTTTTGTCCTGTAATTCTTTCATATTACCTGAAGACAGTCTTAACAATATTCTACCTTTTCTGATTTGATACATATTTAGAAACTGATGTCTCTCAGTTTATTAGTTTTCCCTGACTGCCAAAGAAAATTGCCACAAAATTAATGGCATACAAATTTATTATCTGACAATTCTAGGTCAGAGTCTGGCATGGATCTCACAGGGCTAAGACATCAAGGTGTTTGCAAGGTTGTAGGCAGAAGGTAGAATCCTCTCCTAAACTTTTTAGCTTCTAAAAGCTGGTGCATCCTTGTCTCAGGACCCTTGACAGCATTTTCAAAGGAGTATCTTCCTATTTTAAGACCAGCTCAGTAGCAAACTTAATTACATTTGCAACTCAAAATTATTTTTCCATATTCATAAAATATTAGAATGTGGACAGTTTGGGGGAACATTTCCCTGCCTACCATAGCTTATATATTTTTCAGATAAAAATATGGATCGAAATAAAATAAACACTAACAGATTCACAAATAATACATAGATTGTTCAACAAATTTTCAGTGAAGTGAACATACTTGAGCAATTTTTGATAAGGACTCAGATTAAGAAAAAGTATATCCTGTCTTCCCAGAAGCTTCCCTGGAACTCTCTTCAAGACACCACTGTCTACCCAAAAGGTCAATCACTCTATTTTTCAACAACAGAAATTAGTTTTACCCGTTTTTCCAACAACTTCACTGAGACATATTCACATATTATATAAATCTGATGCAAAGTATGCAATTCAATGACTTAGCATAGTCAAAGAATTGTGTGACTGTCACCCTGATCAATTTTAGAACATTTTCATTATCTCCAAAAGAAAGTCCATTCTCTTTAACCGTCACTCTTCAATATTATCTTCCACCCCTATCATTAGCCCTAAGTAACTGCTAATCTATCCTGGACATTTCATATAAATAGAATTTTACAGTAAGTGTTCCTCTGTGACATACTTCTTTCATTTAGTATGTTTTTCAAGGTTATCGTGCTGTGCAATGTATCAGTGCTTCAGTTCTTTTTATTGCTGAATAATATTCCGCTGCATGGATAGTCTGCATTTTTAAAATACATTCATCCATGCATGATTGTTAGGGCTGTTTCCACACAAGAGTTTATGCATAATGCTTCTGTGAATATTCATGTAAAAACGTTTGTGTGGACATATGTTTTCATTTCTTTTGGATGTCTATTCTTATGAGTAGATTTGCTGGGTCGTACCATAAAGGTTTAAACATTTGAGGCACTGCCAAATGTTTTCCAAAGCAGGGACACCATTTTATATTCCCACTAGACATTTATAAGAATTGTGTTTTCTCTACATGGTAGTCCACATTTGTCTGTCTTTTCAAAACTCATGGCCATCTTGGTAGGGGTGTGAAATGGTATCTCCTTGTGGTTTTCATCTGATTTTCTCTGATAGCTAACAATATTGAACATTTTTTCATGTGATTATTGGCCTTTGGCGTATCTTCTTTGCAGAACTATTAAGACTGACCAATTTTTATTTGAGTTACTTGTCTTTTTAATAAATTGTTGAATTTTGATCATTTGTTATATATTTTAGATAAAACACTCATCAAATACATGGTTTGGAAAACTTCTTTCATTTTGTAGGCTGTTTTGCACTTTCTTGATTGTGTTTTTTGAGGTATAAAAATTTTTAATTTTGATCATGTTTATTTTGGTTTTTCTTGTGTTGTTTGTGCTTTGGAATCATATTTTAAAAGTGGCCTAATCCAATATCATAATATTTATGCATATGTATTGTTATTTGATGCGTTTTGATATAATTTTCATTTATGGTATTAGGAGGTAGATGTCCAAATTTGTTATTTTGCTTGTGAATATTTTGTTGAAATATTCACATGTTCAACCATTTGTTGAAAAAAAAATTTCCATTTCACTCATTTTCAATAAAATCATTTATGTAATTGTATTCAGTGGTATTCAAAATTATTGTAGGAGGTTCATCCATATATTCGCATGGAGTTACTTTGTTCCTATGGACCTCCAGTATTCCCCTAAATGAATACATCATTATTTATTCACCCATTCTATTTTTGTTGGGTTGTGAGTCTAGTTTGATGCTATCATGAATAGTGCTAATATGAATACTCTAATACAAGTCTTGGTGAATATCTGGATGCATTTCTAACTAACTATAAACTTTAGAGTGGATTGTTGAGTACTTGAAATCTCTCACTCTGGTTTTAGTATAAAGACAATCACTGTTTAAACACTTCAAAAGAAAATCTTGCGGACTCAACTAGAAAATTTTCATCTCAGTCATTAATCTTAATTATCTTTTATAGTGAAACAATACCTTATACTAGCCACGTTGCAGAGCTTTCTTGGGTGAATAGCCAAGATTGCTCTAACAGTAAAGAATAAATATAAAGAGGTGGTAGTGGAGGCCTTCTTGTTAGGATTATTTTTCCACAAATACTCTTTCAGTTTCTGTGTTTTCAAGGTTTTGTACCAGACAATGGGAAGGAGGCAATGGGGGGGATAGCATTTTAACTTGTAAATAGGAAATTATTTTTATAGGACTTGGGGAGTTTAGTGGTCAGCTGATGTGCAAAATATGATCATCTTGCCCAGCTTCCTGGGAGTCAATGAAGTGGTTTCTTATCTAAACTGGGATCCAAATGGTACATAGGCATTCCTACGTACAGAGTGCTATTTGGAAGAGTATTGCTACAGGCAGAAAATGATCTCTACTTTCTCCAGTAGGTGGATATATTCTGCCCCAAGAATGAGGTGAGTCCCTGGTTATGTAGAACTGGATTAGATGAAAGATGTTTAATGTTTTCTTAGCTGATTGGATTCCTTAACATTCTCTGTAATGGGCAGTTTTATTTCAATGCTGCTTGGAACTTTAGAAAGGCAGAGGCTCTTGAATTTTTTTAAAACATTGTATTTTCATTCCTCACTCTGTTTATTTAGAGAACAAAGAGAAGGAATGATAAGGAGGCAAAAGAGATAAAAAAGTGGGGACAGACAGTAAAATTTATTTTAAAAAAGATGTTAAAGACTTAGATAAGCAATTTTGCTTTCTTTTGTACTCACATGTATTTTATTTATATATTTTGCTGTATGAATTTAATAATCTTATTACAGTAAGGGAGCAATAGTCGTCCAGCAGAAAGGTAAAAATACATACCTCACTTAGAATACAAATTCCAAACCTACTTGGCTAGTAGAGTCAAATGTATTATTTCTGCTTTTAGTTAACTACCCCTAAAAACTGGTTATTGCTGTGAGTTTATGTTAAAGATCATTTCCTCTGTCTGGAAGACTGTAAGTGTGCAGGCACCTGGCAGAGAGGAACAGTTCTGGGAGGGCACGTGGAGATGGCTGGGTTTCCTTCTGGTTAACCCAGTCTTCAAATACTCTGTTATCACTGGGCCTATAATCCTTTGGCAATGATCTTTTCAGACACTCAAGTCCCTCTGAGTCACAGCTTAATTTTCATTGCTTTCTGTGAAACTAAACCCTGAATAGAAAATAGAGTTTTTTTTCCTTTGTCAGGTTGCACAGAAACCTCTATCCTGATTTCTCTGAAAACAACCTCTAATTGGTACAAATCCAGTTTCCTCAAGAAAGAACCCGAATAAGAGAAGGTGGAGGTGGACAGAGTGTCGACTGGTTGTCGTGTTCCACAAGAATCCTCTGCTTCTCTTGTAAGCAGATGTCAGATGAGAGCAGCACAGCCTTCCAGCTGGGCTGCCAGGGAGTCCCTGACACAGGAAGTTTGTCTCTGTACATCGCATTAGGTAATCAAATTAGCCTTTTCCTGTTACGATTAATCAAAATACACAGATTCTGATTCTTTGAACATAATTAGCTTTCCTTACTTAATATGTACTTTGCTGTGAGTGGCTGGGTACTGCTAACGACCAAATAGAACCGGAGCTCAATCACAGGGGCTCCACAGAGTCAGGTTGTCTCAACATGGGTTCTGGTGACCGAACTATATTCGAGCCAGTGGTCAATTTTGCACTTTGGTTTTAAAAAGAGAAATAGTTATGCTATAATCATGTCACTATGTGAGCTTGATTGTTGAAAGGAATGGTCTTTCTTTGAGTTTTTTAGATTTCTTAAAAGAGAGTAACTGTTTATCTAGGCCAAGGATTGGCAAACTATAACCACTGGGTCAAATCTGGTCCATTGCTTGGGTTTTACTTTAATATATATATATTGCTGTTATTATTTCTTTTGTTTGCATTGTCATATGCATTTTAGGATATTGAAATCACACCTCAATCTGTGTGTATCTCACACCACACCCACCACTAGAGTTTTACTCTCCTTTACCACCATCTTGTCCCCTCCCTGCTTCTCTCCCCTCACCCGCTCCCCTGGTAGCCACTGTCTCGTGTCCTGCGAATTTTGTTGGTGTTAGTCTGCTCATTTGTTTTGTTTCTTTCTGTTTCACATATTAGTGAAATCATCCTGCACTTTTCTTTTTCCTTCTGCCTGTTTTTAGTTAGCATGATCCTCTCCAGTTCCATCCAGCTTATTGCAAAGGGCACAACTTCATTGTTTTTGTTTTAGCTGTGTAGACTCACATGGAGGATATATAGCACATCTGTTTTTAAAGATAAAGTTTTATTGGAACACAGCCCTTCCCAATTGTTTCCACAGTGTCTGCAGCAGCTTTGCATGACAATAGCAGAGCTCAGTGATTGAGGCAGACCATATGACCTACAAAGTCTAAAATATTTACAGTCTGGTCCTTCAACAAAAAACAAATTGGTGACCCTGATTTAGATTCTACAATGTTTTTCATGTCTGTTGGTGAGAAAAGAATGTTTAATGAGTTAGAAAAATCATTAGATTTCAGGAGTTCCAATTTTGGACTGACTTCCTCAAGAACTCGGAGGCTATTTGGTGCTTCCAGTTCCCCTCTGTAAAATTGTAAGGTGCTACTTATAAGTTACCTGGGATTGCAGGATAGCTGTGCTAAGCATGCCTTTGTCTCTGTAGAAGAGGCCAGAAGTAATGGAGAGCACAACTGAGAATCTGATACATGCAGAGACAGAGCCAAAACTCAGACTGATGCTTGTGGGTATCTGGGGAAAGCTGATATTTTGTGTTTCTTTGAATCTAAATTCTTTAACTAATTGTTTAGCATTTATTTATCAGTGAGACTGAGTGCTGCACTGTGGAGGAGCAGAACAGGAGGAAACAGTTACAAAGTTGAACAGAAATGATTTGAGAAATTTTGCTAGAAATATGCCTGGATAACTGTTGGTAGAAATTGATTTTTTTTTGTCTTTGTACAACTTAACAAATGAAAAATGAATGTGCTATGGAAAACACTCCTTGAATTTTTAATGAATAAAATAAAATGCAATGTATAAAGTGAATTGAGGAAGAGAAAGTATATCTTAACCTGCTGTAGAAGGGGGAATTTTATGGAGGGCCAGCAGTTTAACAAAATAAAGAAGTATCTTCTAGAAGTCAGAATCCAAAATTTGGGGTACTAAATGGATCATTAATGATGAGGTCAGACTGGAAAATAAATTTAGGCTAGTAGACAAGGCATGTGAACAATTGTAAAGCTAAGAAGGGAGGCAACTTTCGAAGAAATTTATTACCATGGCATACTATACAGATTACATTTTCTTTAGAGTTTCATCTCTCTTCTTGGCATACAAATAACACATGATGCAGACTTTCCTATAGCTCTGTCTTATGCAGCTTATCCAAGTCTCCAATGACATGCAGTTTAAGGGCAGAGGTTCTAGAGACATGGCTCTGGACCAGTGACTCATCTGGTATTCTGAAGACTATTTAAGGGATATTGCCTTAATATTTATGCTTGTCTAAAAGAAGATCACTACTTGCTGTATTCATTCAACTTGTATCATTAAGTGCCTAATATCACCAGTTCTGTGTAGATCCAGAATACAAGCAGAAATACAGAAATGGAAGAAAAAAATCTGCTTCCTGTCCTGATGCCAATAGTAAGAGAGAAAGTAAAAAAAAACAACAAAACAATAGTCACAGAATCGGTGCTGTTTTTTGTTACGTGAAAGCATTGTGCTAAGGGTGTTTGGAATAGGGATACACATAGGATCATCAGGAGCTGGGTTTGGAGGGCGATCAGGGAAGTCTTTCCAAAGAAACTGAAATGAATCTGCAATGGTAAACAGGATTAAGAAAAGGGGATTCAAGGGGAGGGGAGATAGCACTCATGTATATGCACTTCTGTCATGTCAGGGAGGCAAAGCCTCTGGAAGAAATATTAACCAATAAAAGATGAGATCATGTGCTTCACTCTCATCCTTTGGATAGAAGAATCTGGGAGGCATTCTCTAGACTCCTCAGGAGGTGTCAGTGAAGTAAGCCCCTTGGTTGACAATGGTAACCCTGATACTGCACTGTATACTGACTTTTCTTCCTTTCCTTTCTAACACTTTCTGCTCACTCACTTCCAAGTACAACAGACACCTGCCCAAAGATATGGAGACCAGAGATATAGTACTATATATTCCCCAAACGGCCAGGAAATCTCTGCCTGTGGGCACGACAAAGGATCACATGTAGAGGCAGCAAGTGACCAGAAAAGTCCTTCGGTGCCAAACTAAGGGTTGGAGCATTGTTCTAAAGGTAGTAGGGGAACCGTAGAATTTTTAGCCATGAAGCTACATGAACATATTATTTTTAAGCACTTTGTCCTAATTAAATGCTATGTATAACACGCCCTGAGCAACCTTGTCCACCAGCTGCAAAATGTGCTGGTAAAAGGATCCATGTGCTTTAGGGCAATGTTTCTAAACACCTGGATTTTACCCAAAGCAGATTCATCATTTCATATAAAATACAATCGGAAAATGCAATTTAAAACATTTAAATAATTTTATAATCATAAAGGAAATATATATTCATAAATAGCTCTTTCAGGAAATAAAGAAAACAAAGCAATAAAATCAAAATTAGTCATAATCCTATCGCTCGCAGGTATATTGTTGCAGTGTTGACATAGTGTTAATGTTTTAATATATTTTTCTGTGATTAATTTATGTACGTATATTTTGTGTTCTATTCTGTATTACACATTCAAATTTGTATCATTTTTCACTTAACATTATGCATGAACACTTCCTGAGGACATTAAATATTTTTGAAGTCATGAATTATGACGAGCACATAATAGTCCATTATATTGATGTGCCATAATTTAATGCATATCCAATTGTTAGACATTCAGTTCATTTCCAATTGTATTCTATTATGAATAATGGGGCATTATTTCCTTGTGCCTTAAATCTTTGTCTGAATTTACGAGTATTTCCTTAGGAAATGCTTTTTGGAAGGCTTGAAGGAGTAATTTTGAATATTTTCCTGGATAAGGCAACACTGCCCCAATCGCCTTCCAAAAGAGATTAATTAGATTACTTCAGAATCCAAGAATAGAAATGAAGTTTTTAGTATGCATTATTCTTAATATGCATTAATATTATTATTGTTAGTCTGTATTACTAATATACATTAATTAATGCAAGTTAATTTTGAAAAGTTTACCAGTTACTTCCTATAACACTTATTGCATGCAACTACTTTTTCACCCTTATTTTAATGTTGTGAATATTAATATTCGTTAAAAATCTTTATTATTTGGAAAATGAAATTTCAATCTAGTTAAAATTTATTTTCAATTTTATAATAAAATTTAGACAAATAAATTTTGTTTTATAATGATTTATCACTACAGTATCTCAATAGCTGATATCTAACAAATAATGGTGATTAAACATCTATCATAATTAAGACAAAGGCAAACCTTCATAGATTCTGGATGGTCTACTTTCTCATTTGCATTAATCAGGGTAACCTAGACACTTCAAGAAAATAAAAGCCCTAAAATGTAGAGATTTCCCCCAAATAAAAGCTTGTTTTTCACTCAGCCATTGTTCAGTGTGGGTTGGGTTCATAGGGAAGTGACTGTTCAGCTCCAATCTTCAGAAGACCATTGAGTCCTAACTATGACAGATATGACAGTTCTGACTGGTTTCTCACCTACAACGCGCACTGTTACTCATCCTTATGCTCTCCCTGGGGATCTCTGAACTCTATAGTCCCTGGGGAGATATAGGAGATACTCACTCAACCCTAGCACTTGTGCTGTTTATAGTATCAGGGGAATTAACATCCCAGAGGAAAGCCTGTGGTGGATGGAGGATGGCAGATGAGAATTGATACACAGATGCTTCTATCTTTCAACCTAGAGCAAACAATACTGGTGGGCCAGGCTACATTTTATAGGTCTTCCAAGAGTTATCAGAGAATAGATTCCCTTTGTCTACCACCCTCGTGATCTGAATGGCTCACTCTTTTAATAGTTTTCCACATCCTCTGTCTCATCCTGCTTTCTGGGCTCACAATCTCCTTGAGTGATTTATATACCTAAGACACTTTATGAGGCTGTGCTTTCAGAGGAACGCAAGCTAAGATAATTCCAGGATATAGGTTCTCCCCATTTGGTGGTTCTTCCATCCTCCAAAATCTTCCAAAAGAAAGTGACAGAATGTAGAGTACTATAAGTACTGTGGGTCAAACCTGGAAGTAACAGATAATACCACTGCTCGCAGTCTGTTGGCCAGAATTCAGTCATTTGGGAGGCTGAGAACTATTGCCTGACTGTATCTGTGAAGAGAGGAAACAGGATGCAAGGTACACATTATTCTGTCTGCTACATGATCTTAGAAAGTTGTAAAGCTCTTAATTATTTCAATGAGCTTTGAAGGGAAATAGAAAAGATCTGTTGTCAGTGATGGGGAGAGGTCAAAGATAAGTGCATGGCCTTAGAAGTATTAGATAGTAGGACGTTTTCCACTTTATTCTGGGAATGTAAAATTTCTACTTCTTCTCCCTTGAAATTATGGCTTCTAGATCCATTTAAAGGAGTTTGCATTTACCAAATAACTTGTTTCTTGTTAATTATGTCTCCTTACTGTCCATCAGTATTTGTCTAGTTACCGAAGTGATGATCTTAACTGCAATATCCAAATGCAAGCATAAATTGATTTGCACTAAGTATAAATTTAGTCAATTATTATTTTAAATATCTCCAGGGGACTTTGGACCAAAACATAAGCAAAATTCATGTGGGTGGGGCCCTAACCTGGTTCATCAACTTATTTACTGTGTGGACATGGATAAATCAGTGAACTCCCTTAATATTTAATCCCATCCTTCATAAAAATGAGAATAGTAACATTAATCTTGAATTTGAAATTTTAGTTTTTTATTTATGTTAAATCATTTAAATATATAGCATGTACTTTAAAAACGTGAATGTCCCTTCTGGAACACACTGACATAGTCAATAACTTACACGAGAGATAAAAATTTAAAAAATGCTATTCATTAGCCAGCTCTCCTTTTTAATGAAGTCTTATTTTGAGCCCTTAAACTGGAGGGAGAACTACATTGATAAAAAACATTAGAAAAGATTGTAGATTTTGAGCCCTTGAACTGGAGGGAGAACTATATTGATAAAGAGCATTAGGAAAGATTGTAGAGAAAAAGAAGGAGCAAGTCATAAACTAGATAATGGGGAAAGAACTCCGGAGAAGCAAAGATGGCTATTAAAATCATTCTTCTAGATTATGACCATCTGGTGTGTGATGTGAATTCTCCATCACCATAAAAAAATGTAAAATTGGTATCAACATTCCAAAGCATTTGCAGTTGGGGTTGTTTGTTTTGGGATATTATGCATGGCTAGTCTGATCTCAAAGTGAATTTGAGTAATCTAAACCAAAGTTACTCAAATGGGATGACATATTTAAGACATCCTTTTCTGAAGAATTTTTTCTACTTTTGTCTATGGAAGCACTAAGTCACGTAGATTCACTTATGGAAATTCAGACTGGTGGTAAAATCTAGAATTTCTCCTCAGGAAATGGGATTGTGGATAGACACAACTAAATGGGATTTATTACTTTCTTTGGTCTGAAGACCATAGAGTTTGCAAATCCATAAGAAGATTTCCAGAAAAGCTAACTTTTTTTTTTTTCTAGAAGCTACTACTAAGTAATAGGCTACATACAAGTTTGTGATTTGGAAGTAGACTTGGATTTGAACTCCTCTTCCAGCACACATCTGAGTGATATTGGAAAGGCAAGATAACCCCTCTTGCCTCAAATTCTTATCTATAAAACAAGTATAGGGATATCTACTCTAAAGAGCTTTGGGTGAGGATCAAATAAATAAATATAGAGAGTACTTACCACAGATTTTGGCATACAGTAAATAGCAATTTATTAATAATAAATGATAATAAGTATAACACTGTAGTATACTACTTCCTATCATGTTGCATTAATAATTATGGACAATGATCCCTACTCCACAAGATGACTGTTGCTATCTGTTGGCACCTATTTCATTCTACTTCAAAAATGTATAGCAAGACCACCCTGCAAATGAATTCTTTTGTGTGGTAAACTTGGATATAAAAATGATTCTTGGAAGCATCACTGTGAAAAGCATACTCATTAGCTATAAAAATGAGAAATCTGATGCATTGACCCACCTTGTATGTGCACTTGTTGTCATGGTCAAGGTACTGAAGAGTGTAGGAGCAGATTAGCATTAAACACACAGCGCTTTCATAAATGGACTGTAATTCATTATTTGGTCATCAGAGTGATACAGTTCAATGAATCGCAGCAGAGAAAAATGACAGAGTGTTTTACATAATGTCAATGTGTGCTTGGTAATTATCCATCATTTACAGTGTGCCTTGTGTTTTCAATATGCACTGCAGTCATTTAAGTGGGCAGGTAATAGTCTTCCTCCTGGAGGGCTTTGGAAAATAAATATAGAACAGTGTAGGAACTAGGACTGATTCTTAGCTCCTCATATTTCATAGTTGAAAGGACCTAGCAAATGAGGTACAAAAGTGATAATATTTAATGATCTTTGAATATGAAGTTCTTGCCATCACAAAAAGATGACTCACTTTTACTCATTTCCTCTAGTTATAGTAGAGAGATTCCTCTAGGTTCAATATTTTATGGCTCTTTCCACAGTCCCAAATAAAGATTAAGGATTAGCATCAGCAATAGTAGATGGAAATGAGCATATTTTTAGATAAAGACATTTACATAGTAGCCTGTATAGTCTACAACAGTCTTACATGATTATCCTTGTACCACATTACACTGTGAGAATGACAAAGGGCAAAAATTTTACCTCTTTTCTACAAATGAAGAACTCCACTGCAGAGAGGTAAATGGTTTGCCTAGGTCAAATTAACTAGTAATTAGCAGATGTAGGTCTCAAAAAAAAGAACTTCCAACTTCAATACCAACATCTTTTTTCCTCTCAACAAAATCTTTGCACTAACAATCTTTGTTTTGTTAAATGATGGTAGCAGAAGCTACAATGCCAGCTTACTGGTCGCTGGCAAACAGAACTACTATTATATCATAGAGCTACATGGATAAGACATTGCTTCACATGAGTGAATCCAGCCGGGCTCTAGCCAAGATTCGGCAAGGGGAACATGAACTGGACCTCAACCTTCACTTGCTCTTTCAGCTAGAAATCCTGTGAAATGCTAATGCTGCTCTGCTTGTAAGGTAAAGGAAGAAAGCTTGGGGCAACTGTATGTCTACAGTTACTGTATGTTCAGGACCTATTTCCATTTTAGAATTGGAGTTTATTTATTCTTCTTTTAAATATAGGTTGGTGTTTGATTTTTTGACCAACAGAATTCTGTCAAGCCAATAGTTGAATATTTCTAATCCCAGTCCTTAAAAGAACTGTCATTCTTTTTTTTTTTTTCCTTTTTTAAGTGATATATTACTTCTTGGAATCAAATCACCACACTCTAAGAAAACCCCAACAGCTAAAAGAAGAGCTCCACCCAGTTAACCATGGTCTTTAGTCACAGCTCTAGTTGAGCTCGAACCAGCAGCTAGTACCAACTGCCCATCATATGAATTAGGCCATTTGGACTTTCCAAACTTTCTTATATCCAGTTGATACCAAGTGAAAGAGAAAACATGAGTAGTCAACTGTTCGATACATGAGAGATGATATTATTTAAGAATTTAAATTTTGGATGGGTTTGTTATATAATAGTAGATAACTAAAAAGGAATTTACATGGATTGGCAAGGTCAGGGGCATGATGATTAGATTTAATGCTTCCAGAGTTACTCACAGTTCTTGTTCTTTTTCTCTTAGTTTTCAGAACAAAGTGCTCAAAACATACACTTTCCCATATGCTTCTCAAATTAAGGACATTGACTGAAATAAGGCAGGAATAGGGAGAATGTGGATTTGGCAATCAAGCTGCTATATTGTTTGCCGTCCTGGTTCCGAAAGCATCTTGACATTCATCATTTCATAGGTCCCTGTTTTCCTACTTACATAAAGGGGTTATCAGGACTGTGACTAGCCTCACAATGGAATTAGCTACAGTAATGAGATTATGGCAAGAATACTAGACTGAATATCCCTGAAAACATATGTCAATGTCCCAATCTTCATAATTGTGAATATCAGCTTATTTGGAAGAAATGTCTTTGTGAATATAATTGAGTTAAGGATCTTGAGTTGAGCATATCATAGATTATTTGGATTGGCTCTAAACCCAATGAAAACAATTCTTATAAGAAACAGGAGAGGAGGTAATGTTACCATGGAGATAGAGATTGAAGAAATGTGACCATAAGTAATGACTGGAACACATCTTAAACTGGAGAGGTAAGGAATGACTTCTCCCCAAAATCCCCCCAAGGGAGTGTGATCCTACTAGATTTTGAACTCCTAGCCTCAAGAACTGTCAGAGAATCAATTTCTGTCATTTTAAGCTATGTAGTTTGTGACAATTTGTTAAGCAGCCTCAGGAAATGAATACAGATTTTGGTGTTAAGCATGGGGCACTGCTATAATAAACACCTAAAATGCAGAAGTGGCTTTGGAATTGAGTAATGGGTAGAAGCTGGAAGAATTTTTAGGTGCATGATTTAATAAAGCCTAGATTTCCTTAAACAGACTGTCGGTATAAATTTGGTTGTTAAAGACTCTGTCAGTGAAGATTTAGAGGGAAATAAGGAGCATGTTATTATTGGAAACAAAAGGAAAGGCAATTTTTGTCATATAGTTACAGAAAACAAGACTGGATTGTGTTCCACAGTTGCTTAAAACTTAGAAATTTAAGATAATAAACTTAGATAATACACCAGGAGATTTTCAAGTAAAATTTTAAAGGTGTGACTTGGTTTCTTCTTTCTGATTTTATTAAAATACAAGAATAAAGTGGTAAGTTGATAGGCAAAAAAAAAAAAAATAACAAACAACAAACAAAAATTAAATTCTAGCTCTTGATAATTAGAGACGCTCTCAGCATATACCAAATTGCAGAAAATGCAAAACTTAGGAGACTCATTGTCAGGGAATGTGCTCTGGAGAAACTAGATTTATGGCTGAACAATTTTCTGCAGAAGAGAGCAGGCATGTGACTCATAGATCCAGTTAACCATTTCAGCAGAAGCCAATAAGGAATGACTTCTCCCCAAAATCCCCCCAAGGGAGTGTGATAGGCAAAATAGATAGAGATAAGGCTATCCAGGAAACATCTGCGCAGAACTATATTATTTAATGGTATGGATGCACAAGAGATCCAAAAGGTCTATGAGAATTTTACCAGTAGAAAAATGCCAACTTGGACCAAAGTGGGTAGAGACAGGAATAATTGAATGTAGTGTGTTGGATTCATACAATTCTATAGAAGAAAAACAAGTTGACAGAGCTACTTAGCTTAAAGTGATCAATATATGTCATTCCTCAAAAAATAAGGAAAAGGGAGGAGGAAAAGGAGGAGAAGAGGAGGATGATTTCAATAGTGGAGCTGCAGGCTGAGAGACAGAGGTCTGCTCTGGTGTACAGACCATGGAGCTTTCTCAGACCTGGAAGGTAGAACCACTGGCCCAGAGAATAAAGCTCTAAGTCACAGAAGATTATTTCTAGACTGAAAAATTTAATGGAATTTGCTTTCTAGATTCCAAAATTGCTTGGGGCCATTGACCCCTTTGTTCCTTCCATTTTACCTTTTTTGGAATGGGAATGGTTAGAACTTTTATAGTATGCTCAGGTTCACAAATGGAGAAAAAATTTGCCTTAGGATGATCATACCCAGTGCTTCGCCCATAAATAATTTTAGTGATGTGATCATGGATTTTTGATTTGATATTTATTGAGAATTTAGGCTTGAATCGATGGTTATAATGGGTTTAAACTTTATTGGATGTTGTGATGAGGTGAATGTATTTTGTACATGAAAATAATGTGAATATTTTGAATGGAATCGGAGCGTAGATTGTAGTGGGCTTAATAATTATTTTCAAAGAAATATGTCTACTCCTATTTCCCCAAATCTGTGAATACTACCTTATTTTGCAGATGTAATTAAGTTATTTTTTGGATCACCTGGGTAGATTTTAAAATTCAATGACAAATGTCCTTACAGGAGAAATAGAGTATGATTTGAGGCTTCTAGCCCCCAGAATTGTGAGGGTGTGAATTTATCTTTTATAATTCATTGGGTTACTGGTAATTGTTTCAGCAGCCTCTGGAAATTAATACAGTAAGAAACTTCATTTTGTGAGTACGAAGAAGGATTATTGACATAAATAAAATCCTCACATGCTCTACACAGTACAGGACATTCAGCTTTTCCCACAAATGGAAATTTTGTACCTCAATTCTTCAATATATATACTGGCAAGGTCTTTGACTTGTGACATCATAATTCCTCTCAAGTGGTAGAGTGAATTGTCCATGCCTTGATTATAGCATTACTCCTTTGACTAATAAAATTGGACAAAAGTGAAAGCCCATGAATTCTAAATCTTTGTCTCAACCTCCTATATTCTTCTCTTCTCACAATATCCTGTTACCAGTATACAGGAAAACATAGCCTAGTCTACTGAGGGGTTAGAGACTTTATAAAGGCTAGTCCAATTGTTTAAATTAAGGTCTTCTAAGTCAACTTAGAGTCAAAAGACACCCAAATATGTGAATGAGCTAACCTACCCAACTGAAGAATCACCTAACCCAACCTCCAGGTAACCAAAGTCCAGGAGAAGCCCAGCTGACATAGAGACTCCTAGATTTTGGGATGGTTTGCTAAAGAGCTGTTGCTAACTAGTGTAGATTGCAAGATGACATCTCCTGAAGTTATTGAGAAAGATTTAAACTTTCTTAAGGTCAGATGGAAGTGTGTCTAGGAAAATCTAGAGTCAAATATAAATCTGATATTTCCACATCGAAAGGATTTAGATAATGAGAGCTGTAGGTATAGATATGAAAAGATATAGTTATCTATGTATGAACAAGTCTGAGAAAGAAACTGAGTGCTACTCAGTTCATAGTGCTCAATATGCACAATCCTTAAAAAAATGAATCACTGCAAGCATGGAGCCATAAGTCCAGAGGCAGAAGACCGTTGAGGCTTGCAGGTCTCTCTCTCTCTCATCTCCCTACCTGGGTGGAAAAGGAAGCAAGAGAAATTGTCTTAAAGCTGTGTTGACACAGCAAACACAGTGTTTTCATTTTTGTATACTTTGTATACATTTTGTATACATTGTAAAAAGTGGGAATCAGGGATAGTTTTCAAGAGGAACTGGCACATACTATGAACTTCAAAAGATAAGAAATGAGTTGGCCAGGGTGACAAGATGTAGGAGGGCTGAAGAAAAGGCATTTCAGGTAGAAGTTTCTGCGTAAGCAAAGGCTTAGAGGCCTGTGCTGGTGCTCAGGATATTTTTTCATAAATAAGGCTGTGCCCACATACCTCTAAGTGCTTTGCTTCATTACCGTCTTTAGAACAACACCCAAGATGCCTACTATGCCAGCTGTCAGCCTCCCCCTCACTTCCTCTCCTTTCCTTTAACCTACAAAAACACTGCTTGCTGATGAGTTGTAAGTCATTTTGCAGAGGAAATTGGGTGTGCAAATCCTGTGATTAGACAAACATCCCTCATTAAAAGTTGTAATCCACTGGCCTTCCATGGTGACACCTTAATTCTGAGCTCTTAACAGCCTGAACACAGTCAATGGCCTTGAACACCTCCACCTTCTTCATCTCATTCCAGCTCCCTCCCCTCCTTGCTTGAGTCTCCCCCAGAAAATGACACAGTCTTCCAGATGGGGTAGCACGGCCTTCTCTTACTTGCAGTGATAATAATGTTTTCTCAGTTTTATTACAGTCTCTTGAGAGTGGGACTGATTTGCATATTCCCTAACACTTAATTAACGATGTCACCTTCCTAGTGCCTTGAAAACAGTTTGCATTTTTTTCTTCCTCCCCGGGCAGACCTCCAACAGTTACCTCCCACATTTTCTGCTGCAGTCCTTTTTATTACTTTAATGACAAATAATTGGACAGATTCTGAGTAATGAGGGTGAGAGCCAAAGGACTGTTGCAAGGGAGACGGCTGCGTGTTACAAGACACTTTTAGTGGTCTCTAAATCAGACAGACAAGTAGAGTAATGATCATCTTGCCGTAATGAGACACAATTAAGAATCACTGCGGCAAATGACAGAGCAGTTCATTGAACAGTAACCTCCTTCTTCACGTTCTCTCTCCCTATTTTTTTTCCGAAGGAGATCGAAGCTTAATTATAGCTCCACCATTTGCAATGCTATCGTGAAGATTGTGTCAGCGCTTCCAATAGAAATTGCATATTTTCAAGGGTTTTCTACTTAAACATTAAAAACTGGCTCCGTTTGGAAACTCAGGGTCTCAGATGTTAATGTAAGAGAATCGGAAAATATAGATTCTCAGTGTTAGAAAAAGTCTAACAGGTGTTCCTTTTGTGTCGGAGCTCTCAAGGCTAGAATGCATTTAATGAAGCAAGGGTGTTTGCACAGATTTCTAAGGAAAGGTCCTTTTGTGCAATATTTCCTAAACTTCAGTGTCCAACTGGGCTACAGGCAGAGCTTGTGATAACAGATTGCCTTGTCCCACCCTGAGTTTGCATTTCCATAAAGGTCCCAGGTGATGCATCTGTTTCTGGTTCAGACACTACTCTTTGACAGCCATTACTTTCATTAGTCTTTACTATAAATTGGGATCACAGACAAAACTCCACTCACCAAACCACCTACTTCAAAGCTCAGTGACACTGATTCGCATTCAAAAGAGCAGATCCATAGCCATTTAGGAAACAGTGTTACCTTTAGAAATCTGCCTCTCGACCCCTCTCCATTTTAAATGGAGGAAGAGTTAGAAGTCAAATAAGTACTTGATGTACTACTGCAATTTGAAATGAAATGTCTTTTTTATTTTACTTTGCAAATTTCTTTTCTATGAGCTGATGTTCTTTGGAACATTTTCTTATTCTCTGCGAGTTCCTCTTCTCTGTCCCTCCAGATATAGTGTGTTTAGAATGACCAACACATTATCAAGTTTATAGATTTAAAAATGGTAATGGGGCGTAAATGATTTGCCCAAAGTCATGGAAATTTTGTCATAATGGTGAAACATCATTTTCAGTTTCTGTTCTACTGACTTATAATACATAATTTTTTATAATATTTATAAAGAAATGAATCTAGTGCCATTTACTTAATTCTAGTTCTTTTATGATTGGTTCATTGCAATGTGATTTATTATGAAATAAGATCAGTTAAGAAAATTGGAGAATAATCCATCATTTGTGTCCCAGATCCTTTTAGAAGAATGTGGGTCCATAAATAAATAACATCAAAATAAGCTCCATCCTCTTGACTTAAAAACCACATGGCAATTAGTCAGCTATGTTAAACTACATATTTAATAAATAATACAAAATAAATTTGGAATAGTGGAAACATTCAGTAGTGACTCTGTAAAACATATCTGTAAAGACATTCCCCATGAAAGAAAGTAACCTTTTTTGTTGGCATTTACTAAAATAACTGATTTTTCTAGCACTGTGAAGATGTAGTCAAAAGACAAGTGAGTAATTGAAGCATTTGAATACAAAATTATTTTGTTGATTAGTAGCACAAATGAGATTCAGAAGCCTAAATTTCCACATGTGCAGAGCTCTGTGGTTGTGTCCTATTGTGGGAAGAATAGGCTAAGTTATACTATGGTAACTAAAGTTAATAAGCAAAGCAAAATCAATCTGCCATAGAGGTTTGTTTTTGGTTTATGCAAAATCTATTGCGGGTCCAGGTGATTCTCCAGGGCAATGTTCCTTTATTAGCAACTCTGATCTACATAGCTGGGGTCTTTTGGTTCCACCATCTTAACTGAGTCAGTCACCTTAGCAGTGGAGAATTCTGGAAGGTTTTGTGTTGGCGGTGATTAAAGCTTTAGCCCAACAGAATGACTAGCACACACATCACTTCTACCAGTAGACTACAGACCTGGAACTAGACACACAACTCTGTTCAATGCCAAAAGATCAGGGGAAGGTAATCCTTGTAACATGTTCTAGTGGAGAAAGGACTAGATAACGTAAATACTGGACATTGCTACCACAGCGATTCAGAAAAAATTTCCTTTTATCAATAGTTCACACAAAATCATCCTTTGCCTCCTAACTTCCCTCTTTGTTTCCTAGTTGCATAAAGTGAGAATTTTATTTGTTGTATCTGATTAATTGACTCTGCTTTGAACTTTTATCATTGAAACAAACTAAGGCCTTAGCCATGTCAAACATATGTGGCTTACACAGTAATATATACGTACATACACACACATATATTAAATCTCAGTTAATATAATTCTGAAGTGATGCATATAGAAAGAAAAGTTGTTACTCTCAGGAAAGAGCCTCAGTGAAATTCCTCAAGTTTTCTTAACCATGTAAACATCAAAGATAGCAAAACCAAGATCTTCAGACTGAAGTTTTAAACTCATTCTACTATATCACATCACTGTGTTTATTCCTCTCAAATAAGTAAATTTAAATTAACTTTGTACTCTAAAACATGAAGATTCTGTATGTGGTTTGCCTGAGAGTTTCATACCCAGTTCAGAGTGTTTATGAGACCTGGGGTTGTTTTTCCATAAGGTTGTTGCAGAACTCATTAGTCCATAATTTCCTTAAGAGTTTAAAATGCACTCTGCTTTTTATTCCATTTTATTTGATCCTCACATGTGCTTTTACAATTTCAGCTATTGGCCATTAAATTAATTTTATTAAATATCTGTAATTACAGAGTTTGGTCTAATGCAGTTCTGATATGTGCCATTTATACTTCTTTACAAGTAAATGGAGATCTGTCAACTTTTATGGTGTCATTTTATAGTTCCTCTTACCCCAGAATTTTAATAGCTTTTACAGAAACAAAACTTTTTAGAATTAGGTGTTTGCCTTTTTCACCACAGAGAAAACAAGGCCCACTGAGAGTTATATTGCAAATTTTCAACTCTAGTTCAGTTGTTCTCACAGCTCTGGTGGTGTCCATAATACCATTCTGTACTGATTTTCCCATGTCAAAGTGAACGATAAATGCAACTGTAAAGTATGTAAACATTCATCCACAAAATTCAGCATGTAAGAAATATAATTTTCTATCCTTTTAAGGAAATCAAGCTAAATAGCCCCTTGTTCACTGGGTGGCAGAAACTTAATTTCATTGTATTTCATATATAGGGGATCTACTTGCAATAAATTCTGTCAGTACCCCAATCAAATCCCCTTAATATTCACCCATATACACCAACAGTATCTTACAGCCAACTTCAACAACTCTCCAATTGAGGACTTACTCGTGCTCGCATTCTCTCTCTCTCTCTCTCTCTCTCTCTCTCTCTCTCTCTCTCTCTCTCTCTCGTCTCTCTCTCTCTCCCCCCAACCCCCTACGTGAAGGCCAAAATGGAAGTACTGTAGAGTAACCTCAGTAAATTGAGGGTGGGAGTAGGAGAATAAATACTCTTGCTCCCTAGTACCTCAGCTGTGGGATATATCCCACAATGTCTCCATAAATTCTTATTTAGATGGATTTAAAGCTGTCCACAGCAGTAATCTGTTCACTAAAGTGGGTGTATTGGTTTCCTTCTCTTCTCCTTTTATTTCTCTACTCTGTGAGGGCTTCATGTAATTACCATCCAAGTTAGCCTCTTACTTTCAGACTCTTATCTCAGGTTCTGTTTTAGAGGGACCAGTCAATGACTCTCAACCTTCCCAATTTCCTCAGCACTACATCTAAATTCCATTGCCTCTCAAAATGTTGTGGCACAAGTGCAAGGGGAGTTAGCATGGGACTGACTTCCAAGTAGACAGAATGCACAGGTCCAGGGACCTCAGAGTAGAAGTAGAAGAAGTCCTGCTCTTCATTCGTGCTTCCCATCCCAACAAATTTAAACTCTAAGTCTAGTGGTCCCAGTTCCCCGATAGAAAGATACTTCCACCAGAGGACACAGGCAGTCTAACTCAATTTAAAATTGAAACTGCTGCCTCATGACTCTGAGCTTCTTGTACCAGCAGATCAGTAGGCATAGATACTGGCTGCAATAATTGTCTCTGATCATCATCAGAGACATAGTAAGAATGCTGCTACATAATCTGGCAAAGATGAGTATGTTTGGCATTAAGGTGCTCTAGTAGGACATTTCTTGTTACTTTTATATTTACTTTCAGTGTAAGTGAGTAAGTACAGGAACTATGGTCTTATGATCCCTTAGTAGTGAGGATCTGACCAGGCAAGTCACCTAGAACAGTAGAGTGTGAGATAAGAGAGAGAAGTATAAATTGGTGGTAAAAGATGAAAATAATAATATCAATAATGATATTATTACCACAAAACCAGATACTGTAGTTTGACCCACAAATTCTCCTCTTTAGATGTCCCTAAGTTATGACCAGACTCCTGGAAACAGCTGTGTCTGAATACTGGATGGAGTAGATGGAATGTGAAGAAACAGTGAACCTAGCCCTACTCAATTCCCTTTAAAGATTGATATGAATGTAGGTGTAAAAACTCACAGGTGACCTTCTACTCCTTTGAAATTTCTTTTATTCAATGGAGTATTAATATTATCCTCTATTCAAAAAGAGGGCTATAGCTAATGGCTGAGTGATTGGAGAGTATGAAAGGAAAGCCCTTGCTTCAAGAGACTACACCTCTGGTACAACTTACGCTTCAGAGCCCTTGTGGGTGTAAAACACATTCTTCTTCAGTTCTTTCCCCTTCTTTATCCTGCTTCACTCCCCTCCTTTTTCTCAAGAACATTTTCATTTTATCATGTCTATTTAAATCCCTGTCACACATTGTATTCAATGGAACTTATCATAAGACACTCAATTACACAAAGTAGTTCATTTCCTGAGATTTCATTGTTTTACAGTTTAAAAAAGCCCTTTCTCATTTTCTCAAAATATAAAACAAATCAAAGTTATGATTTACAAGGGTTTCTTTCATATAATATTTCATAATCAGTCATATTTAAGGTCACAGTTGAGAAGTCTTATATTTTTGTCTTATGTAGACTTCCTATATGAAGACTTTAACCAAAATATTTTGTCATAATAATTTTACATTCGAAAGGTAAGCTTGAGCCCATCTTGGTTGAAGATAATAATTGGAAACAGTCAGAGACTCTGGAGGTTATTTCACAGGTGTTAAGAAATAAAGGAAATCAAATTGGTGTTTTTTTCTGTCCCATTTTTCTGTCTATCTCTTTCAGCTTCTTAACCTACCCTAGTTTCATATGTATTCAAACCACAAAGACTCTTTTTTTGTTAAAGCCGCATGACTATTGCTTATACGAAAGTAGCTTAATGTGTATTGTGAAAACAAAAACCTGGTTAGAGAATTTTAAGTGAGTGACTCAGTATTACAGTTTGTTGGTGGTGGATAAAGTAATGCTGACTGGCTGGGCTGCTCCTTCTCCATTCTTATTTGGCCACAATAGTTTGGTTTCATTGTGTTGTGCTTATTGAGATAGTTCCTACCCTTGACAACCTCTCTGATTTCATTTCCTGACACTGTTTCTTTGTATGACATGCTCTATCTATTTAAAAAAAGATTCATTAGAGTTCTCAGAAAGTGATTACTATTTTCATCTTTGAATTTCACGTAGCCCATTTGCTCCCTCTGCCTGGTGCCTTCTTCCCCCATCATTTTTGCATGACCAACTCTACTCATTCATCAAATGATCATCAAGTCAGATCAGCACATATACAAATTGATCATATGTCTATATTCTACAACCAAAATAAAAACCACATTACCGTTTATAATCACTCCAAAGAAAACAACATCCTTTGGTATACACTTAACAAAACATATATAGGATCTGCATGCTGAGAATCACAAAATTCCGATGAAAGAAATCAAGAAAGACAAATAAATGGAGAGACATGCAGCACTCATGAACTGAAGACTCAACATAGTAAAGATGTCAATTGGTCCCAAAATGATCTATCGGTTTAATACAATTCTTATCAAAACCACAGCAAGGCTTTTTGTGCATATAAACAAACTCATTCAAAAATTTCTATGGAAAGGCACATGCACTAGAATAGCTAAAACAACTTGACAAAGACGTATAAGAGGGGAGGAGTCATTCTATCACATATTAAGGCTAACTATATAGCTATAATAATCAAGACAATGTGGTATTGACAGAGGGACAGACACATAGATCAATGGAACAGATAAAAGCACCCAGAAATAGACTCACACAAATACTCCCAATTGATTTTGGCTAAGGTCCTAAAGTAATTCACTAAAGAAAGGAGAGCCTTTTCAACAAATGGTGCCTTGGAGGTCCATCGGCAACAAAACAAAACAAAACCCAAAATAAAAAGCAAAAATAAAAAAACAAAAAGCTTGACAGAACCCTCAGAAGTTATAAAAAAAATTAACTCAAAATGGGTCATAGATGTCAAATGTAAAGTGGTAGAACTTTTAGAAAATAAAAATATAGGGAAGACTCTTCAAAAAGTAGGGAAAGGCAGACATTTTATAGATTTGACACTAAAACATGAACAAAAGGATAGGAAAAAGGAAATACTGATAAATTTGAAATCATCAAAATTTAAAGCTTTTCTCTGCAAAAGTCCATCTAAAGAGGCTGAAAAGTTACAGACTAGGAGAAGAAATTACAAAACCCGTATCCAATAAAGAACTAACATTTCGATTATATATAGAACTCTTAAAACTCAGTAGGAAAAATACCAAGCAACTCAATTAGAAAATGTAGAAAAGTTTCTATAGAGACATTTCACTGAAGAGGATATCAGATAGAAAAAAGTACATGGGAAGATATTCATCATTAGCTATCAATGAAATACAAATTGAAAGTACAGTGATATATCACTGCACATTTATAAGATTGGTCAAAGAATGAAAGCAGTGACAACATAGGAAGTGAAGATGCGGAGAAAGCAGATCACTCACACATTTATGGTGGGAATGTACAAGGGCACAGTCACATTGCTAGAGCATTCAGTAGTTTTGTATAAAGCTAAACATGTAATGACAATATGACCCAGCAGTTGTACCCATGTGTATTTATCCTAGAGAAATGAACATGTGTCTCCACACAAAACCTGTATATGTGAATGTTCATAGTTCATTTACTCCTAATAGTCAAAAATTGGACACAGCTCAAATATTCTTCTGCTTATAAATGGCTAAATCCATTGTGTTACATACAATGGAATTTTTTATTCAAAAGTCAAAAGGAACAATATCTTTGAGTACCTAACAAATTGCATGAATTGCCAGGTAATTCTTACTGACTGAAAAAAAGCAAATCTCTAAAGATTGCATAATATGTGATATATTTTATCTAGCATTTAGAAATAACAAAATTACAAAGATGAAGTCTAGATTAGTGGTTGTCCAGTAGAGATGAGAAATGGGAGGTTATAAAAAAGCAACTTGAGGGATCCTCTTGAAACTAGTACAACTCAGTCCTTTCTCTGTGGTAAAAGATATGCAAACCTTTGCTTGCAGTATAATTGTTTAGAACTAAATGCACACATATATGAGTAAAAATAAAACTGGGGAAATCTGAATAAAGTCAGTGGATTATCAATATCCTAGTTGTGATATCATACTGTAGATTTGCAAGTGTTTTCTGGGGAAATGGGTGTAATATGATTGCGATCTCTGTGTATCATTTCTTACAATTGTATATGAATCCCAACTGTCTTGACAAGCATTTCAATTGAAAAAAAAATGCCTTGGAAAAAATGTGAATTGTATACTTAGCCAAAATGGAATGTCACCTACAAAAGAAGAACAAGTTATTAAGAAATGAACAGAGAAGGCACAATTATCTTAGAGATTGAAAACATGATTGCCATAATAACAAATATAATAAAAAAATGTGAAAATTCCAGAATGTAGAGTAAAAAGACAAAGAACACACTAGGGAAATAATAAAAGAAATGGGGACTCAATGAAGGAATTCAAATGTCTATCAAATAAGATATCCAGAGAAAGAGTAAGCAGAGAGAATGGAGAGGAGGAAACTATTAAAGAAACAGAGGACAAAATAATTCCACAGCTATGGAGAACAAGGTATCTTTGCAGTAAGAGAGTCCAATAACCAATAAACAGAATGAATTTAAAAAACAAACAAAAATGCCCCAACCACATTGAGGTACTTCTGATCAAAACAAAACATTTACAAATTTGGGAGTTTACTTCTTATTCATCATATCTGAGGAAATTATTTGAAGATATACGCCAACACCTCCAAAAAGGGAACTTGTTGAAATCATAAATTCAATAAAGTGAAATGTTAAGTAGTAGCTGAATCATAGGTTTAAAAAGCAGCAAGTCCATATTAAAGTGTGGGGTTGGTGAGATCCAAGGAAAATTTCTTTAAAAGATAGGATATACATATTGAGTAAAAGAAAGAGAGCCTGAAAAACATTAGACATTTGACTGTAGCATGTAGTTCTCTTAAATATTATAAAACAGGAAAGGTAAAGATGAAATCCAGGGAGGAAGGTTATATAAATCATACCCAAATACAAAAGAAGCCAAAATATGACATGACTTTGATTTATTGGTAAAAGGAAATGAAGAATTTTAACATGATTTTGATGAGTCAGTGACTTTGATACTCAGCTGTGACCACTGCAATTATGTAACAGGGATGTGTGATGTTATAGAAACTGTAGGCAATGAAATGTTAGTCTAACCTGCTCTTTGACTTCACAATGAGTGTCTTTATAGTTACGGTCATGATAAGATAAACTTTTGTAATGAACCCGTTGTCAAATCAAGGGCTGTAATTAGCTGTATAAAGTGAGTGGATGGTGGAAGGGTGGGGTGGGAGGAAGAAGGGAGGATCCATGCACTTAAAATTCTTAGTTTACATATTAACGATTCAAAATGTATTTTCAAAAATGTGTGGAATTGAAATCAGGCGCTATGTATTTTATTTTCCATTTCAAAGTTAACTATTAGAAGCATTAAAAATAGTGATATAACCATTAAAAACTGAGAGAAGGCCAAGAAAGTATGAGGAGGAAATTAAAGAGTATCCTTTTCACGGTGGATAGAATTTGAGGGGGTTATGCTAAGTGAAATTAGAAGGAGAAAGGCAAAGACCATATGATTTCATTCATGTGGAATATAAAAAATAAAGCAAATGAACAGTAAATAAAATATGAACCTTGGACATAACAAAAGAACTGAGGTTACCAGAGTTGAAAAAGATGGGGTAGACCAAAGGGTAGTGAGGGTTCAACAGCTATGGAGGCTTCTAGAAACTTGTGGTGGACATGGTGTGTTATCAATATTTGATGAAGAGTGAGCCTATACACCTAAAGCTTCAATAATATTGTAAAACTGTATCTCAATACAAATTGTATAAGATAAAAAAATAAATATTTAAGGAATAGTGGAAGAAAATAAAACCTTAAAAGGAATGAATTTTATGATATGTCAATTGTAACTCAGTAAGTTATAGAGAAAAGAGAAAAAAAGAGCATCCTTTTCAATCATCACAGGAAGTTAAAATGAAATATGTAATTTATCCCCCCAAATTATCCCCCCAAATTATTCTGACCCATGTCTAACTCTCAAAACTAGAAACGGAAAGAGTTAAACGTGACTGCCTCTGGATTTGCTAGGTGACAGATTCGCATTGCATTTTATAAGCCAGTCTATTCTATTTGATTTTCTACTACATGCATACATTACATTGATCAAGGGGAAAAAATATACAAGATTCACTAGCTGTAACCCCATGGGAGGCCCTGACCCAGTATGGTTCTACGAGGGGATTCAAGTAAAACGAGGGGTACACACTTAGGAAACATCTGCTACGACAGAGAAATGTTGAGAAGGGAACAATAAAAGCCACAAATGAGAATCTCAACCCAAACACCACATGTAGGAACATCTGTGTTAATTCTGACAATTCCTACCGGTCACAGTTTGCCCTCATCTATCACCGAGAAAAACCTAACTCGATCAGGGAAAAAACAGCTTTGCCTCTGAGATATTAACTCCATCTTATCACTATAGGTCCATGCACATATTGAATATATGTTAGAGATTAGGTATCACTGGGCTAATTTCAGTATGATTGCTTTGACAATCCTAAAACGCTCTACATTCATAATAGTTAGTTATTTTATTTATGTCGGATAATCAATTCTCATGAGGGACTAGCTTAAATGAGTTCTGCTCTGATGCATATATGCATTGAATTAGATCTAAAACATACATTTGTTTTTATTCAGTTTTTAAGCATGTATCTCTACTGACATTTGCAGATTTTATCTCTGTTGAGATTCCTGTCAATGCTTTCACCTCCTGTGAGGAACTGTGACAGAACATAGCCCTTCTGATCTTGGCAGCTTCTTTGATGGCCCTTTGCTGAATGGGTCCCTCAAAGCCCACGGTGGGACACCTGGGAGCAGAGTAGGCTCTGGATTCTGAGCCCGCTGGGTTTGAAGCAGCCTGGAGAAGCACAGTAGGTGGAGCTCAGGTGCCACATTATGTCCTGCCTTTGGAAGGACTTGCTGCTGCTTCCACCCAAATGGCTACTTCCACTGAACCTTTCCACGCAGAGAACTTGCCTCTAAGCAGAAAAGCACACAGATGTGAATAATTATGAGAGGAGAACTATTTTTGTTGGAGTGCTGAGGGGAGGCTTTGGTCCATGCTGTCAAGATAGGCAAGCACTCCCTTGGAAGCTGCTCTTAGAAGGATTGGGGGTCATTTAGGAGAAACTACATAAGTGAAAAAGAGTTTCTGACAGCATCGACCACATTCTCCTCTTTCTCAAGAATGGAAGATTTTACTGTGTCTTAATTAATCTGTCAAGTTACAGACATGAAAACTCGTGTCTTGAGGAAAGCTTTTTGTTGCAAGGGCATGAGCCCTAGGGTCAAATTGCCCGGGCTTAACTGCCAGAGCAAAGGACAAGTTAAACTCTATTCACCACACCTGTGAACCTGGGATCATTGTCATAATACCCACCCTCCCAGATTATCACAAGCATCTGCGATAAACTGTGTCCCAGATGCTAGTGGGTGAATAACCAATAGCAATTATCATTTTTTCCACAAAACTCACACCAGGTATAGAAGGTGTGACAAGAATGCCTTCAGATTGCAATTGGCAAATGAGGACTTGTAAGTTGGGTAATGATGAGGAAATAGCTCATCATAGAAAGCCTTGGAGTTTCGTTTCTGGATGTTTCTGTATATGATATTTTTGTCATCAACCATCTACATTGCTCAAGGATAATTATAGTGGCCAGGATACATAAAGAGAGAGCAAAGCATTTCTTGTCTTATCTTGGGCATCCAAAATAACTTTGTGATGCCAGCCTTAGAAACCTAACTTGATAGCCTAACTTATATTCGGGAATTGATTTTGTAGAGGAAAAAAAAGACTCTTAAGTATCCAACCATCAGCAATGGACATTTAGGTTGCTTACAGCTCTTGTCTATTATAAATTATGCTGCAATGAACACATATATTCAAATTAGTGTTGTGTGTTGAGGGTATTTACCCAGAAGTTGGATAATGAAATAATATGGGTGAGTGGATAAAGAACAGTATACATGCACACACACACACACTCACACACACACCTACCTGTAAGCATACCTATAAACACACACTGGAATACTACACAGCTATGAAAAATGATGAAATCCTGCCGTTTGAAATAATATGGATGGACATAGAGGGTCTTGTGCTTAGTGAAATAAGTCAGGAGAAGAAAAGAACACATCACATAATTTCGCTCATACATGGTGTAAAGAGACATCAAACAAAAATACATATTTTAGTCTATAGAATCAAATTCATGGTTACCAGAAGGAAAGAGGGAGGGGGTTCAAATTAGGTGAAAGTGGTCAATACATGGGGAAGGCTGGAATAGAACTCTTGGTGGTGAACTTAAAAATAGATGCAGATGTTAATTTACAATGATGCTTCTCCTAAGCCTATATAAGGTTATCATGTAGTGTTCCAACAATAAACCTAAAGACAATAATGACTAAAGAATCCAAGTATAAGTCTCTGAAGGAGCAAGGAATTAAGCTTGTTCTGTGACAACTGATTAAAAGAGAAAGTTGAGGATTTGACAATGACCTCTCTGGCAAGACTGGACACATTAGGGTGACCATATAACTGTTGGGAGTGAAAGGGGGCATTGTTACTCATTATGCTGGGACCAAATAAGTAAGCCAGAACATGCCCAGGCAAGGTGCATAGCACTAGGAAAGGATAAGAGAAGATGAATGAGGGAGGGAAATGAAACATTGGGCAGTAAGGAGGAAAAGATGATCAGGAGATAGAGCCCAACACCATCTCTCACCAGCACCAGACAGCTGGGGGCCTGGTGAAGACCCAAAGTTCATCCATCAACTTGAGAATAATCCCCACTCATCTCTTGCCTGATGGACCACATGACCTCTGAGGAAACTCTTTCATCTATGTCTACTAGCCTGTGCATCCTGCAGAAGAGACGTTCAGTCTTCCCAGAGATTTTGCTGAGTCACATTGAAACTTTCCTACACAGATAACCCCCCTTTTTCAATGACCCAGGAGATTAGGAAACCTCCAGGAGCAGAGAGAAGTTGGGGTGGGGTGAAGAGACCCCCATATCCATTGTTGCATGGAATTAGACAATGTTGGAATTCATTCCCTGATACAAAATAATTTAGCTGAATTTCTTCAGCAATGGCAAGTAGCAGCAGCCAGGGTGATGGTGGCATATAGCTTAAAGACCAGGAGACTTTTAGATCTACTAGAAAAAAATAACTGCTTTTTTTTTTTAAATGAAAGGTACAAGCCAGAACGAAGGCACGTTGGCCGATAGGCAGGAAGAGAGAGGAGAAAGGAGTATTTTATTTAATTTCCATTTTAGTTGTTCACACATTTTGTTTTGTACCTGGACCCAGGATTCGAACCCAAGAGTATGTGGCCTGTGTCCTTCAGAGGTAATTGACCTAAGTGCTGTTATACCAGGGTGCGCGTACCAGAAAAATCTCAATGCCAGCATTCCCCAGCCCAAAAGAGGAATACAGTTTTGCTTTTAAAATAAGTCTGTATTGTAGCATTAAAGTAAACAAAGAAAAATAAACATATGAAAATAAAATTATGTTGAGTTTTCAGACTGCAAATAAGGGCTTTTCTGAGGCTAATTTTCTTAGGTGTTTTACTAACCTTCATAATTTCCCAGAGATGAACATAAAAGTTGTGTATTAGTGGTTTTACTCTGCTATCAACATTGTAGGGTCTTATTTGACCTAAGGAATATTGCTTACTAGCCCTAGACTGTAAATATTCACAATCATCCACTCCTATAAATACCAGGAACCTTTTGGAAAATATTTCTTTAGGTGAATTACGTATTTATATGTGACATATCAGCAAGCATCTGTATGGCCATAACTTGTGGGTGTTTTCACAAAGGATTATAGTAAGACAATGTATTTTATTCAGCAGATTTGTTTTAATCTAATTATGTAGGTGAATAAAAATTACTGCATGCTGGTGCATCTAATGTAAGTTATCTATTATTCACACCACATTTACTTTTAATATTCATGCAGATTCCCTTTGACATAACCTACTGTGTCACAGTTAATCCAATAAAGATAAAATATAGCTCAGCAAAACACCAGTCAATTCCAGCTTTCTGGTAATTATTAAAGACTATTTCAAACTGGTTCCTTCAATCAATGTATTTCCCCTTGGATATGATGGTGCTCCTCTTTGAAGCTTTCAATCCTCCCAATGGATTCAGTGGAACACTCAGGGCCCTTTTCAGTCTCTGGGTCTCAGAGGTAGTTCAAAGAGCACAACAAGGCTTCACAGGTTTATCCTCAAAAGCCAACACTGTCTGTTTGATGTATGGTGACTTAAAAAGACATCTCTGCCATAGTATGTGTTTGCTACCAGTCTATCCAATCAGCCATTTATCAACTTATCTGTATTCACCCAGGGCACTGGCTAACAGCTCAAAAGAGAACACGCACTGTCTCCTGCTGGACTGACTATTGATTTGATTCTCTCCTCTAATTTTATATTGTTTTGCTGCTCTGTGGAGGAAGCAGTTCCTTTATTGGATGAAATGAACATGGAACTTGTGAACTGATGGCCTTTAGATGTTGTCTTCACGAAGTGGGAGGAAAACTGATCTCCATGGGTTGGGAAAACTGGCCTGGCAGAGTGGCTTTCTGGTCCCGGCATACCTTGCTTTACTTTTATCCACATTGCAGGCACTGCACTGTTTGAACCCTACTAGGAAATTACAGGGAGATGACTAGGAACTCCAACTCTCAACAGAAGCTAGAAATCCCCAGTTGAAATATCCAGTGCATACAAATGGAACCCTGGATTGCAGACGGACTATACCAACTCCCTCTCAGAGCAGCCATCTCACTCCAAGGAGTTTTGTTTATTCTTTGTAATCATGAGCACGTGATTCCAGTGGAGATGTGTTCCTGTCCACTTCTCTGTCGCTACCTTTTTTTAAAATTAAAATAAATAAGGTTACCTCATTGTATCATAAAAGTTGTCGTTTATGAATGTCTTCCTCATCATCAATTTCTGGTGTGGCTATGTAATTTGATAAACATTATAGGTAATGTTTCCACTGCAGAAAACACTATTTTGGTGGATTCTTCAAGAAGAGGACAAAAGCAAGGTCAGTACTTTGTTTGTGAAACATTTATAAAATTAATATATTCTAAGTAGAGTAGTTGCTCTTTTGAGAAGGCAATGTCCTATTACTGCAGAGTAAGTTGCAGCATGAATATAAGCGAGAAAATGCTTGTTCCTAATCCCCAGCTTACTTCCACACAAATCTTTCTCTCCTGTCTCTCTCTCTCCCTCTCTCTCATCATGCTCTTAAGATGATGAAATTCACTAAGACTTTATACAATGTTTTTCTCATCTTGCTTTGAGCATATTCCCTGAATGATTCAATTCAATCACAGCTTCGATCATTATCTGCAGACAGAGAACTCCCCCAAATTTACTTCCAGCCTTGTTTTCTCTGCTGAGCGCTAATGCCTAGTTCTTGCTGATAAATGTTCTCATTTAGAGAGGTTGAAGGCATCCTAAAATATACTCAGTACTCAACCCATTATTTTTGTATGTGACTCCTCCTGAGTGCTTTATCAGTAGCATTGCTAGGTACCATGCTCTCTCCACTGGAGCCAACTATCCAGGTACAATTCGTCTCCTAGTAGAGTCCATTCGTTATTTCTCGAATCCACTTTCTCTTCGACACCGTTGTCACAAGCTCTTCTTAGGGCCCTGTTATCACTAACCCTGACCACTTTAATACACTCCACATTCACCATCCATTTCCATTATGATTGTTAATATGTTTACTTAAAATAAGATTTAACTATGAAACTCATCTATGTTATTTCCATCTCTTTATTGAAAAGCACAATTCACAATCTCTAAGATAACCTGAACGTCCATCAACAGATAACTCGATAAAAAAGATAGGCTATATAGACTGAGTGAAATTCTATGCAGCTGTTAAAAAAAGGTGAAATTGTCTTTTACAACAATTTGGATGGAACTGGAGGGGATCATAACAAGCCAGAAAGAAAAAGAGAAGTACATGATAATTTTGTTCATATGTGGAATATAAAGAAACAAAACGAAAAAGACATGTCTTTAAAAAAAAAGTTCACAGGACAAAAGACTGTTGCTGGCTGGGGGTGGGAGGTGAGGAAGGAAGGAAGGAAGGAGTAATGTGGTGGCAAAGGGCACTAGAACTCTAGTGGTGGGTGCGGTGCAAAATGCACACAGAGGTGTGATTTCAATATCCTAAAAGACAGATAACAATGCAAACCAAAAAAATAGTATAATTATTTTAAAAGAAACAATGAGAAAAAATAATTGCTTGCTGAAACTACTTTATTGTCTCCTATTTGCCTTCAGGGTAAAATTCAAAATTTTTTAGCAATGCATAGCAATTGGACTAGGCCAATTAAGTCACAGAGTGAATTCCAGGCTTTTTACATAAGTGAGCTAAACTTACTGTGAGTTTACAGGTAGTTATTTAGTTAGAGGAAGATGGAGGCCACCTTATATCTCCTTTTCAGTTGGCACATGCCAATCAAAATCAAGTCTCGGGACCAAATCTACCAACATCGAAATCTAAAGAACAAAATTCAGGTTTACATATTAAAATAGATTTTAACAAAACTACAATCATTAAGAATCGAAAGACAGAGAATTAGACCAAAGAAGCAAGTAGTTCAACTATAATCATGCTCTCTCTCTCTCTCTCTCACACACACACACACACACACACACACACACGTAGGTGTGTGTATGCCTATAATTATATATACTTATATAAGTACACACATATATGCATATGTGCATATTTACATACATACATATATATAGAGAGAGAGCTACCAAATGATGAGAATTTGACATTAAAGAGCAATGGCGAAAGGATCATTTTATCAGTAGTATGGGGTCAATTGGGTACCCACATCGAAAAAACAAAGAATGATTCTTCATCCCTCCCTCATACCATATCCTAAATTGTTTGAGAAAGATTGCACATGAAAATGTGAAATGTAAGACAACAATGCTTCTAGAAGAGAGATTCCAAGTGTGAGACATATTCATGTGTTGTTGTTGGCTCTGGGATGAAGGGGCCAGGTGCAAGAAGACCTTGGGGAGCAGAGAGACCTTGAAGAACTAAGCAAATTCCATTTGATAGACAACAAGGAAACAGGGACCTCAATACTATAAACCCAAGGAACTCACTTCTGCCAGTTACCAGAATAAGCAAAGAAGCCATTTCTTTCCCAGAACCTCTGGATAAAATCCCAGGCCAGTCAGCACTTTGCAGCCTGTGAGACTAGGAGGAGAGTAACTAGCTGTGTCCACCTGCACTGACTTACAGAGCTCTCGTATAATAAATCTATGTTACTTTAAACTGCTATACTTTTGTAATTCATTATAGCAACAGCAATGGAAAACTAATATGCTCATAAAAAGAAAATGAAAACAATAAATTGTGATAGGTCCTTACAATAGACTAAAACAGAGCAGGGGTCAGTGAACTATCACCCACAGGTCAAATTTGGCTTATGCTTGCTTTGTAATAAAGTTTAATTGGAACAAACTCAGGTCTAGTTGTTTATGTACTGTCCATGGCTGCTTTTACACAGTAGAAGCTGTGCTGCATAGTTTTGGCAGAATCCTTATGATGGTCAAAACTGAAAATTTTTACTGTGTGGTCCTTTAGAGAAAAAATTGCTGACCCTTGGTATAGAGGAGTGAAAATGAACTACTGGTACCCACAATGCTGTGGATGAATATGACAAACATAATGGAGAACAAAACTGAAATGAAAGAATAGTTAGTGCAAGATTGTGTTTATAAGTTTACAACAGATGGCTCTCATCTCTGCTTACAGGAGTCATCATGGTCATTCCCTTTGAAATAAGAGGGAGATTTCTTTGGCTGGGTGAAAAATCCATGAGGCATGATTTGCTCACTTTGAAGTTATGCTGTTTTCTTCCACAAAAATAAATTGAAAACATAATAAAGTGTCTAAGTCACAATAAAGTATGAGTTTATCAGGTGTTTAGAAAATATATAATTTTGTGGTTCTTGGTAAAATTGAACTAAAACTCAAAATACCTTGTATTTAGGTTGTCCCCTGGAGACCTTATGAGAACCTCCACTTGTCTCCAGGGTCTTGCTGCTTGTCTTGGACCAGCAGCATTGATATTGCCTGGGAGTTTATTAGAAATACTTGTTAGAATCCCAGCTCCACTCCAGACTGCTGAGTCAAAAGATGTCATTTCGTAAGTTAATTCTTTTACACATTATAGTTTGAGAAGGATTGCTCCTATAGATTTATTATTTTGTTGTGTATACTTTGCAAGCAGTATATTTCTACATGGTCAAAAGAGCAGTTCTTGGTAGCCCCGTCCTCCTGCAAACTTCCCCCGTGCATCCGGGCAGGGCCACTCTGGAAGAAAACATACTTTTCTTGCTTTCTATGTCAAAACTCTGGTTTCTGCAGTTCTCAGGCATCAAAAGAAAGGAGGGCCCACATTTCCACAATCTGCATTTCTATAGGCAAATGACCCTAGATTTATCTTTTTTATAACAATAAAGGGATAAAGCATGAGAAACTTATTAGAAATAAATATGCCAGCCTCTTTCTTTGTCACCTTGTAATTTGGAGCTCAAGGGGAAAATAAACATATCCATGGATTATTTTTATAATCTCAAAGGGTCATTTTTTCATCTTCAGAGAGTCCAAAAGAATGAGAAAAATTGGCCCTGGGAAAATAAGATCTCCATCAAGTAGGAAATAAAACCATGTTTTCTTTTCTAGAAAAGTGAAAAAAGATGACATATCACAAAATTAGATATGGGGAAAAATAATACAGTTCTGTTTTATTTGAAGAGGAGAATGGAGAAATAATCATTGCTGGATAATCATTCTTATGTAAATGTAATTTACTCCAAATGGAAAGTTAGAATAGGTAAGTTGCAAATGTCTAGATAATTGTTCTGTGATCTAACTGTTCCGTCATTTCTTTCTTACACATAATATAGCTTTAAAATGACCATATGCTGAGTATCTTTGCTGGTTGCTGTTTCTCTCAATTCTGAAGTATCTTATATTACTAGAAAAATCAAGTCACCCAATGGCACAAAATTTTGACAGCACTGGGGAGTGAGGGAGGAGAGAAATGGAAGAAAAGTAACAAATCCACCTCTATAAAATACTGCAACTAATAGGTTAATTGTTCTATTATAACAGAAAACCAGTAAACCAACTGATGTGGGACCCCCAGTCTACAGAGTGGCCCAAATGAGGAGTTTTTGTTACATTTTAGATTCATGTCTTTTTGAGGTGTGATTCCTTAGTTCCCCCAAGCCTTATAGTAAAGCCACTGAGTGAGTGAATGAATGAATGAGTTAGGGAGTGAATCCACGCATATTCTAAAAATTGGTGAGAGGCACTAACTTCCATCATTAGTTTAAGATAGGGGAAAGGTTTGGGACACAAGAGAGTAAAACCTACAAGATGAACTACATGGTGTCGGGGCATGGAGCTTCACACACCTGCTGGAGCCTGAGGGACCATGACTATACAGCCCTCTGGGGATTTATGGGTCATTTGCAGTCTTCCCTCAGCCCTTGGAATCCGGCTTGAAAAGTGTGAAAGTTGCTACTCATAATGGTATATTTTATTGCAGAGTTTGAAATTATCTTGGAATGGCTGGATTTTCTTGTGTTTATATGAGTAATAGACAGCTATGTCTTTTATAATTTTCTCAAATTCAAGAAGGGAATATTGAATATATTCAACATATATATTGAAATCCACTACACTGGCCAATTAGTCAAATAAAGTTTTAAAGAGAAAAGGCAAGTATGTAAATGTCGTTTATCACTTATGCTGTTTGCTATGTGCTCTAAAACTCCAAACACAAAGCTGGAATAGTATGGATATGTCACTACCCAAGCACAGGCAGTTATGAATAGGAATCTGTGCTTCGGGGTAGTCAGCAAACGCTCTATAATAAAGGCTGCATTCAGATGCAATTATTATCTTCTCTCTTGTCACACTGGTCACTTCATTAACCAGCATAATGAATATTAGAAATAAATTCATACTGAGGAAATTGGCAACCTCTAACCAACATAGTGAGCTTTAGAAATGGGCTCTCCATGAAATAAATAGTATTTAAGATCTGCAAGCTGCCTAAAATACTCAGAAGCATCTGGACAGGACATAGAGTTAGGACTTCTTCAAATTCACACAACAATTATTTAAACACCTTAGTGGTAGCTTGCTAATGAATGGTATTTATAAAGTATTGGGTCACTTTGCTGAGACTGTGTGTCTAAAACTTTTCTGTGAATGTGGCAGCCTTTTGTCTGTGACTTGTTTGAAGAATTTAGAGAAGGAATTGTCCCTTCAGTATTTTATCAGCTCATATTCTTCAAAAGTAAGTAAACTCAGAGTTGCCTATGACCAAACTTACCAAAGAAATTTTCTTTCAAATGTTTTCGATTATTTGTTAACTTTATTTACTCACTTTTTTTCATTTATTTTAGTGTTCTTTCATCAGTCTATTGATATCTATGGGGAAACTGTTCAGACACTGGAGTTGGGAGCTATGAGTGACATCACTTTTGGCAATTTCCTGGGTGACAATAGCTATCATTTCCCAATTTGGTTTCCTGATGCACTTCTGCCTACTTAGGCCCATCCCATTAGTCTCCATCTGTGGAGATATGAAGATTAACCTTGCTTAGTGTTATGTTGGAAATTTGAATTGGAGATCAATTTCCTTTAGGGGAGAGACTATCAATCAATGTCAACCTTTTATTTATTTAACACCCACTATATGCACAGTATTGTTCTAAGTCCTTGGAGGATTATCAAAATTGTGTGTCTGTTGCACACCATGATCTTCAGAACTCATGATCTAGAGGAGCACAGAAGATAAAAGGGTGTATTAAGTTTCATTATCTGAAAATAACCTTCAGTGACAGCTGTCTCTATAGGCGCTGCTGAGGGTTCTAATTTGTGGTGGATGCCAGGGCCTTTAAAGTTCTCTCTTCATCTTTCATTCTTTTCTTCCTGTCTTCCATCTTTTCCTTTCTTTTCAGTTCCTTATTTTCCTCCTCTCTTTTTCTCTGTCACCCTCCTACCTCCCTCTGCCTGCCCTCTCTCTCCTTGTCCCTCCGTCCCTTCTCCTCTTCTCTCCTTCCCTCCCTTCTCCTCTTCTCTCCCTCCCTTCCTCTCTGTTCCTCCCCTTTCTTCCCTCTCTCCATCCCTCCCTTTCTTTGTTCCTTTCCTTTTGCCTTCTGTCTTCCTTCCTTTGTCTAAACAATTTATTTGGGCATTTCTTCCCAGTGTTAAAGCTTTTAATCTACTGTTTTGTTCTCCTTGTCTTCACTTCATGAAGTTTAATTGGCTTTATTTTAAAAGCATTGTTCTCTCCTCTCCCAGAAAATATCTCAGGCTCTGATAAAGGCACCTGGTCCTCTGCCTTCTTTGAGGCTTGGTAAATTTCCTAATAACCCAAATGCATCTGAATCCTCCCCTCATGGAAGCTCTTTTTCCTCTTCTTGCTACTTTAAGACCCAGTATTTTGGAGTTTTAATCTAAGTTCTGCCATATTCTGACACCGTGGCACTGGTTGAGGTGTCTAAATTCTCTCCATCATAACATCTTCATCGGAAAAACAAACGAGCAAAACCAACATAGAGCATTTTCTCCAACTTTGGCTATTGTCATGTCTGCTTGATTTTTAGGTTACTTCTTTGTTTCTGACCTTGCTGGACAGACCCTCAACTCCACTGCATAGCGATGACCCACCTGGTATGGACAGTAGGTAACAGGCCCAGGGGTACCTCCTGACTTCAGCATCCCTGTCTCCAGAGAGCATTTCAGCTAAACCTCCACCCACCACACACACACACACACACACACACACACACACACACACACACACACACACGACTAGAGGGATCACAGAGGCTCCTGGTTCTTTCCCTAATCTGTACTTGTATCCTGGGGGCTTTATGCCAGGAGGTTCATTTTAATTAAGAAGATCAATAATTCTACCTCTATTGTCTCTTATCAGTTATAAATTTAATGTGATTCCCTTCCCAAGATAGAATTAATCTCTAGATTGATATTACCTATAGAGGAAGGTTTAAAAATCATAGCGTTTAAGAATTTAGGACCTAGCTTTGTTATTTAGTAGCTGGGTGAATTTGGAGCAGGTGTTTTTTTTTACAGTTTAGACCTTATATTCAACTCCACCTATTTATCTACAGATGGCAGAGTGTGGGGGAAGGTACATTGGTCTGGGGCAGCGAAGACATAATTTTAATCTTGTCTCTACAATTTATAAAAGAGAGAATTCTGAGAAAAAAAATCTCTCATTCTGTTTCTCATATATAAAATGGGATCATAATACATAATAAAAGATTGTGGTGAAGATCAAAAGACGTGTGCTCTTTTTCATGGCACCTTGTGGCTGGTCAGCTTCTCCAGGATGCAGCCGGCCACCTCCTACCCAGCCACTGGCTACCAGAACCTTATTGAAGTAGATGATGAAGGCAAACTATACCTTTATGAGCAGGGTATGGACACAGAAGTTGCTGCTGACACTCTGGGCAAAGAGTGGAAAGATTGTGTGGTCTGGATTGGTGATGGGAATGACAAACAAGGTTTACCTGCAAAACAGTCTCTCTTAAGCCATAGTTGTGTCTGCTTACCACTGAGTTAGGGGCATTTCTATTATAGACCAAGGGGAATTAGATTCAGAAAGCAAAATCCTATTCAAGTTTGCATTGTGGATACCAATCTTCATGTTCTCAACTTAGTTATTACAAAAGAAGGAAGAATGTATTCCTGGAATAGCTAATACTACTGTTCCTTGTCTCTGGGACCCCAAAAGACTCATAGAATCTGCAAATTTTCAATCCTCTAAAGAGGATGACACTCACTAGCATGTTGGAAGAAAGCTCCTGAACAAAGAAGGTAAGAAACCTAAGTCCGTAGGTTTGATTTAGCAAAGCAAGCAGTGCTTTATTATGCTCCGTGTCCTGCAAGACAAACATCAGTATAATGATCTGAAGAAATAGTGTACCAAGAAAAGTAAGGACAAAGCTGCTAGATATGACAAACTTTTGGCAAAGAGAATGAAGGAGACCAAAGCAAAAACAGCAGGAACAGATCATCTGGATACAGAGGTTGTCCTTTCTGAGAGCTTTTATATCTAAGTGCAAGTCCAGTCAAAAACATGACTTTCTGTAAGTATTACAAATAAGATCAGACATTAAAAAAATTATGTGAGATAAAAGTCTATGAATACAAAAGACTTTGAACATCTTATTTTTTATCTCCAGGAAGGACATCCTCATGTAAGTGTTCTAGTGAGCTTTCTAATTAGCCCAAGAAAGAAAGAAAGGTGGAAACTTTTTTCAATCTGCTTTTTGTAGTAATTCCAGCTTTCCTGAGTCTCTTTCTCTGATTCTCAGACACTCTGTTTTGTTTGGTTCCTGTAACTCTCTTCTTTCTCTCCTTTCTCTTTTCTAGGAAAGCTTACCAACCAAACCAATAAACAACAGTTATAACAAAATAATTTATCTTTAAATCTCTCAACTCTTGCTACCATGTGAGCATTCCTGCCTGTGATGTGTTTTCAATCTGGTGTCTTTCCTCTCAGATTTTCCTGGTGGAAGACATACCTTCTAAAAAACTGTGCCCACTGTGATGAGTTACGGGAGAGCAGAGCCTGAAAGCACTTGTACTGGTTCCAGTTTACTCTCCATGGTGCGGCATTGATTGAAGCTGTGTCAAGGGAAAGCTCTCTCTCTCTCTCTCTCTCTCTCTCTCTCTCTCTCTCTCTCTCTCTCTCTCTCTCTCTCTCTCTCTCTCTCTCT